>DWDV01001656.1:0-12768 GCA_018245615.1 Mimoniades ocyalus | reverse complement strand
AATACTTGTGTTCATCACACAAATATTTATTCTGAGTGGGAATCGAACCCACGACCCGCGGCGCAACAGTCAGGTTCCCTAACCACTGCACCAACGGGCCAGTCAAATCAATACAGTATTAATGCATCCATTTTCTTAAACATAACACGAATGATTTTCTTTCATATTTCACGTTTAGTAGTGCTCAGTGTCTACATTGCTTCAGTAGTCTTTGTAACTTAATGCTTTGCTTTAGTCCTATGTTGCAACGAGTACCTATTAAAGTGTGTGTTCGTTCGTCTAGAGTGTTCTAAAAAACTTTCGAGAAGCGATGCTAAAAACGTCGCTAGAAGCCTTTTGATGTTTCGACCATCAAATTGTTTATTTGCAATATTACCGTTAACTTCTCATGTCCGTTTACTTTGTGCTATGTTTTATACATTTTCCCAAACAAATATTTCCGTATCAATGTGAAGACGGCTCCAGTCGATTTCGCTCGCGAATTGCACGCTGAGCGAGAAAGTCGGCCATTCAGCGTCTTGGGTCGACAGCGGGGTCTTCTTTCTAGGACGAATAAGTCTATGTCAATATTTCCCATACACAATAAGCTAGGGATTCACACGGACCTTTCTTTTGGCGGATTTTGAGCATTTAGTAGTGCACGTCAATAGGCTGATAGAAAAGAATTTATTCAGTTCACGTTTTGGAAAGTATTTTTATAAGCACTAATAAATATAAAGTCGCCTAGTTCCTGAAGCAGATACAAATTGAATATTTTATTTCAACTTTTATTTGAACGAGGAAGTGCCGCTACGAATAATAGGAGTGATATAAGCATGTAAGTAAAAATATCGTTTGTAATAAATAATCTGTAGATGAATTTAAATTTTTTCTACACGTACTACCACTGAAAAGTCCATAAAATTCCATGTAAGAGTGGGAACCCTAGACGCATGCCATATTTGCGTTGAGTTTCTCTTTCCCAGCGCATATTTTCATTGTCCATGTAATTGCAATGGCACAGTGAGGTTAAGTGTAAGGGCCTTTTTTATTCCGTCATTGTATTTTACAAACATCTGATATTCACGATCCGCATTATTTTATATTTCTATATGTGACTGACCCCGTGGTCCAATGGATAGTGTACCTGACTGCTAACCCGGGAGTCGTGGGTTCAGTTCCTACCCAGGGTAAATATTTTTGTTATGAGCACGAGCATTTGTTCTGTATTTGGGTGTAAAAATATGTAATATCTGTATATTTATATACTATATATATATGTAATTTATTTATCGTAACACTGGCTCTGCAAACTTTGGGTGCGGGTGGCGGTATGTTGAAATGTCCGACGATATCATTATTCTCTGGACATAATAAAAATACGTAGCTAATTATGGGCATACTTATATTCGTTTATGTTTATAGCAGATAATTATCGTTTAAGCAATTATGGTCTTACATTAAAGAAGAATCAACAAAGACCCAATACATGACATCAGAGAAATTACTATATTTATTATTAAACTACATACATATTATATTATATTTTTAAACTACATATTCAATGAATATTTTGTTGCTTATCCATTTTATATTTATTTGCATAGCAATTACTAAATAATGAACAAGATACGCTCATAATTTTTTTATGCTTTATAATATTTCAGTGAATGATATTATTCATTGTTGATCATTATGACTAAAGAAGTATTTTCTCATGGAAACTGTATATTTATAATACTCGTATAAGAGAGAACAATTTCTAATAATCGTAAACATTGCCAGTGGATTATAATGTATTTATTTTTTAACGCTGCAATTCAAGTAAATTATACATAAGTAATTTTACTGCACGGAATTGCGTAAAGACCAACAAGTAACCAGTTTACGATTTTATAATAGCCGCTTTAGGCTGTTCGCGAGCCGAATGGCTTACTCCAGTTTTTTCGTTAACGCCTTTTTGGTGCATTGTTCATTTCGCTTATCTTCAAACATGTAATTGTAACTACTGTAACTAGTGTTCTCATGGCCGACAAAATTGTAACTTTCAAGTTTTCTATTTTCTCCTGCGCACAAAAAAAATCGCTTTGTAAAGTAGTCCATAAAATCAGTTTTGGTTTGTAGATATTGCAATTGAAATTGCATTAAAATGCATTAAGCTGTATTTACACAGGAAAATTAAAATTCTACCTGACCTGATGTGCGGCATCACTGCAGTCAAGTCAGGCAGCATGCCGACATTTCTACGAAGCGGTAGAAATAGACAAGACGGTATTATCTTCAGGTTTGATCCTTGCACATACTAGCAATGCGATAATCATCAACAGATCTTGCTGTTACTCTATCTAAATTCAGCTAAATATAATAAAAGATGTATAATGTTTAGTATAAGTTTAATGAAAATATCCAGTAACATGCATTAAAATAAATAAACCGATTAGTCTAAAATGACTAACTAAAAAGTAACTCTAATAATAACATTGTCTCCGAAATATTTTCCGTTTAATGTTATTTTTTTTTATATTGACTTTTTGTTTCTTTTTAAAATATTTAAGACATTTTTGAACAAGATAGAAAGTTCAAAAGTCTGTATAAAGTACGATATGAGACAGTATTTATAACATCTCTATATATAGCAAGCTTAAACCCAACAGTTTTTTATTACGTACCTTTTAAAATATTGGAACTAAAAGAATATAATAGCACATCTTAAATAGAAACGTCTTAAATATATTAAAATTGTTCAAATAGTTACATAGTTATACACATAAGTAGCGTAGGTGAGTTTAAAAGAAAACTAAGCAGTATCTTCCAATAATCATGTTTAAGATAACAATATTAAATGAGGTTTTCATATGCGTTGAACAGTGATTGTTAATATCTTAGCACATCAAAGGAAACGCGCTAAGTTCGGAGCTTTGGGAAGTCGCCAGATGTGATAGCACTTTGTAATAATTTTCATCTTCAAGTCGTTTATAGTCTATTTTGATGCAATAAACGTGGTCTTAATATCTTAATCTAAACCTGTTATTATGGTTGTTTTACTTTTGATTAAATTAAATGTTTTCGCAAAGAATAACAAATACAGTATGTTGGCAACATATAATTATTATCCAACATTTATTTCGATTTTCAAAAAATTCTGCTATAAAAACGTGAGATTTAATATTTCTATTAATCCATAATATCATAATGCCATATTTATACCTATGTATTTAAATTATCTTTGTATTATGTATGTATGTATGTATTATCCTATGTATTTAAATTATATTTTTATTTATACCTATGTATTTAAATTATCTTTGCAAATGTCTTCTTTTAGTTTGTTTCACAGATTATAAAACGCTTGATTGTACCATGTGTCATTTAAGAACCATTTTGTTTTGTTCTTTTGCTAATTGTATGACACAGGAATTTATATTTTATATATTATGAGGATAATAAATTAAGATGAAATGCAATCGAAGGTAAGATAAAAACAATTATTTGTGCTCTTATAGAGTTACAGCGTGATAAAATGTACGAAAGCCATTTCCACCTCCGAAATGGAAACATCAACATAATGGGCACATTGTCAGCTCAGTTTTTCCTTATTCATTTGTAGTGGTCACATTGCATTCCTTACCCGTGTAGTCGTTGGGATCGATTCCAGCAAAACACTGCTGTTGCTAATGTGATTGTATTGATAAATATTTATACTGACGGGACCAGTTTTTTGCTATTCCCCAGTTTCGGCACGAAAAAAGTATTGCTATGTTTGCTTACTCGAGATTTCGAACAACTATGTCAGCTGATCGTTTTGATACTTGCAATCGAATTTCGTCTTTAGGACATGAAATTAAAAGCGAATTTAACAAGTACGGATCGTAGAATATTATGAGATTGAAATTGTTGCAAAAAAATAGTTGAAACGATACGAGTAATAATATATGTCTATACTTCATATGTAATTTATTTATAAATAGTAAACGTTTCTTCATTTCGTGTCATGAGCTACAGTTTTAAAACAAGTTTAGTAACTGAAAAATATATAAAAGGTTGTAACTCTTTTATTTGGTTTCAATACTGTGTAACATGTTATTAACTATGATTGTAATGGTATAAAAGAAATTTCATTTGTACATTTTAAATTATTTCACTATTAAAAACTACAAAAGCGTTTGTAAAATTAAAAAAGGTGTGTGTTTAAAATGACATATGTCTGGTAAAGGTATATATTATTTAATATAATATCATATATTACGTCTTCTCATATCTCTGTTATAAAACCCGCCAAAAGCAAATTCACTATCAATGGAATATGTCCGATGTCAATGCCATCTCTTAGCAATATATGGTAACTTAAACTTCGTATGCCTCGTACAGATGCCGTATGCGTCGCCTCGTAAAAGTACTTTTTTTACAAACAATAACACAACAATACCTTTTATTTAAAAACACTAAATTTTGTACTATTTCTATATACATTTATGATAGGTATTTATAAATGAAAATTTCGAAAACCAGTTATTGTAAACTGAGAGAACATTACCAAATATTTTTTGTACATGTCAGGTAAACTAAAGGCTTGGGTAAAATTTTGTTATTACTGGATATACATACTATTCATAATAGTATTATTTTGAAATAAATTTAATTGAAATCAATCAACAAAGACCAGATCGTTTTGTCAAATTTATTGTAAATGTTTAGACGATAGCAATAATGAATAATTTCATTGCAAAAGAAATAAAAAAGGAAATAATTCTGGTTTATAATTTATTTTCATACCGTGCTCAAACTGTTAAAAAACCTAAATTTTTATTTTTTATAAATCCATATTTAGGTATATAAAGTTCCTTTTATAGAATATTCAACGGACAATTTTTTCTTCGGAAGCATTTTAAAAGTGCATTAACTAGAGACAGGTAACAAATCGGGTAATTAAGACTTTCTAAAGAGCAACGTGGACTTATGTTTCGTTTCCGCTTTTTAAATTAGATGCTTCTAAGTTTAAAAGTGAAGAAGCTTTTAGACGCTTGCGTCGTTTGCGTCATTTGCGTTGTAGTAGGTACAGGGGGTATGATACGAGGACTATCACAGCGACAATTGAACATATCACGAACTAATATGACTATGGTACTAAAACTATGTACCTAAAAAATGGACAATAGTTTAGAAGTAATGCTCTACTAATTGTTATTTTATATAGGTCTATTACTATAATTAAAGAATCTGAATTAAATATATTTATACTGGTGTAACGTGGAAGTGTTCTACATACCTCTGCCTACCTCTTCAGGCATTACACGAGTGATGTTACGATGAATTTATCTAACCATTTATATGTAGCCTGCGTTGTGCGTTGCATAAAAGCTAGCACAAAGTAATATCCAGATGTAACATTACATGGAATCCATTATTCCATTTGTTAATGAGGCCAATACGTGGCTGTAACTCGTGCGACCTAATTAGGAACGATTAATAACACTGCTCTTCCATGGAATGGAATATAATGAGATTATTTAATAGAGTAATGGTGTTGCGTGATCGCAGTTGATTCAAACTAATTGGAGGTTCTATTGAATTGAGGCATTCTACTTGGTCCTATTAAGGTTAAGCCCTGTATTATGTCTAGCTTCCCAGACAGGAATGAAGTAGGCTAACGCTAAGGTATGATTACAAAGGAATAATTCTTGAAGTTGCGAAGATGTGTTTGCTTCTAAAATATTATAAATAAACAACATATTACGTATATACTCGTACTCAAAGTTTCATTACGGACTATATACTCGTATCCGAAATTCTTCATGAACTTCTATATATATTCCTGTAACTACTATATATATTCCTGTAACTACTATATATATTCCTGTAACATGTGATCTCAAAGTGATCGTTACATGATAATATCAGATCAATGACATATTAAATGTCGAGATTTAATAATTTCTTAGAACGAATTAAAAGCAGTAGAAATTACTGTAGAAATTATCGCTCTCTTTAAGTAACATCAAACAGAAAAGTTTATGGGTGCATTGATACTAAGAAATATCGTGTCGAGCACAAGTGTCCACTGTATTGATATTTACGACTTCCTTCATAATTCACATTGAAGATATCAATAAATTCGACTATGCAATGGCGAAATGACGACGTTATGTAACATTTCTAGGTAAAATAAAAGCCTTTCATACGCGGGTAATGAAGTAAAATTGAATTTAACATTTTTCAATACTTCAATAACTTATCCTTTAACATGTGTTGATTAAATATGATAAAATTTGATGCCATTTTGATGCCAACATTGCTGTCGCATATAGAATTCAGATTGACACTATTCACTGTATTGGACGGCCCCTTGTAATTAATTGGTAGATGTTAAAAACGCATGTTGTATTCCAAGAAATGGACGGCTAATTGGTATAGTCGCAGAGAAATCAACGAGTGAACACGTCCAATCAGAACAATATAATACGATTTACTGTATCGTCCTACGTACAGTGGGCGGGTCAAAGGTCACAATTTTACGTCGATTGTTTGCGATACAATGGGTGACCCATTGTGTTGACATGTGTACGGAAAACGTCTTTTGTGACGTCATAATGAGCGTGGGCTCATTCCGTGACTACCTGGGCATTGTACATAGGTACAGTCAAATTCTATAGATAGCTGTTGACATTTCTTAAATAAAAAAAATTAATTAACTCTAGTACTATGTAGTTGATGAAATGTTCGTCTATGCACGTTTGTTTTTAGCGAACATGGATATTTCATATGGATAATAGTGTATTTTTCCATTTACAAATCACAGTCTTGTATACAAAGATTAAAAACAAGTAATCTATATTTCTTTATATAATGTCTATAATTGATATTATAACAAAGATGTTTTCCGAACGGATAGAAACCCATATTCATAATAAAACTGAGTTTATTAGTACCTATACCAAGATATTTAATAAACATTAAAACTGAATACTTACCTGTTCATAGTATTTTCGTATTGCAAAATAAAATTACATTCAAAGTGGGTTCCATAATTTTCGGTATACAGACGCTGGAATTGACTGATAAAGTTATAGCCAATACGTCTTTACGAGAACACATCTGCACTTCAATGACAAGATTGAATGCGATCAGGTATATAGACTTTCAGATTCTTTATAGGCTTAGTGTTATAAAGAATTTTCCATTAGCTTCTTATTTATGCAAATTTATGAATTTATGCTTCTTTAGTATGAATGAATACATCTTTGAACATAATGATAAATGAGAAGAACTACGACAGATCTGTAAGGATGGAAGGATATTTTCAGAATTAGAGCTCTCTGCCTTAAGTAACAGGCCGTGTTATATGTATAATAATAAGGATTTTAATTTAATACGTGAAATTCTGTCACAAAAAATGTTAAATATCTACTAAATCTTTCGACAAGGTTTATTCTCATTTGAATGGATTTGCAATAGCTATAAAATCGTCATCAAAATGCCCAGATTGCCGCAAAAATTATATTGCTGTCACAACACTACATATATAATATACAGAGTTTAAATCAGAACGTTCCCAGGTAATAGTGATGTCACATAAACGTTTATCGACACCTCGAGCACAATTTGAAACAATTCCCTGAGATAATGGAGAGGCGCGTCGAACGTCCCACGCCGCTCGCGTCGTAAACTTTACGACTCTGTTGCCTTGCTTTTGGGAGATCTCGGCGTAATGTCGCCGTGAACTGTACTGAGAATTAGTGCAGGATCTAGATTAGGTTAAAATGAGAGACAAACACAAATCTTTATGACAAGCCTGACTACACTTATGTATAGTTTAATAAAATTAGGCATTGATTAATGAAAAAAAAAACTAAATAGTTATTTAAAGTTATAGTAATTTATTTTATTTAGTTAATTTATTTAAAGTAGCAGATTTTAATATTAATAATGCTTGTCTGTACTTATAATGCTTAGCGTTTAATAATGCTTACAAGAAAGCAAAAGAGATCCTAAGGAAAATGTTGAGGTTATTTTTATTCCAACAAGAATAACGTGACTTTTAAATTAGTTAATTGAGAGATATTCGAAGATTGTGTTTTGTAATTACTTGGTCCGTTCATTGGAATAGTGATGAGACGAACTGAGTTGGGAGCTTTCCAAGTTAGGACTCCATTTGGCAAGATTCGAGCAGCGGCAGATGTTACCCACTACCTGGTGACTGGAGCAGACGTCAAACTCAGAGAAGGTTATTAATACAACTCTTCATAGATATTATAAAAAATCCAACTGGTACATTGCTATTGAAGTTGTTTTGAAGAACGGATTTATAGGGTTTTTAATGACGTTATCGCACATTGTAAGTAATATATCCCGAGCCTCAGACTCTTATTCGAATTGCAATCTATTTAGTTAATATTAACATACTCGTATATAAGTTCCATTTTCAAGTTTGTTACATGTTTTGAAAATTATTCTATCTTAAATGATAAATTTAACTACATTGCCATGTACACCACATGTATCTAGCAATTGGTTAATAATATATTAGTAGGGGTCATGTAACAAGCCAGTTGGGTTGGTTCCAAGCGAAACCTCCGTTGAATTTGGCAAGATTCTAGCAGCGGCAGATGTCACACATATCAATACGGACACAATATGTGTGTATAGCGAATTTGTTAAATCATATACATGCAATATGTAACAATACAAGTTAGGAACTGGCTCATCGGAGAATCAGAATTCTCCACAACCGGCAAGCGTGTATGAAGACAACGTGAAGCACCCAAGATACATATGTTACGATATAAATGACCTATTTGGCACGTGGTTGTCTGACTACTTCGCAAAGAATCTGGCATGATGGTATACTAATTATAAAAATATAGTGACAAGCAACTTGCAATAGCATGGTACAGGAGGATACCCCATAAGGTAGGTGCCTTATAGGCGATATAATAATGACAGTAAGGACTGTAATGAAGGTGAGTGCAATTTATATGTTCGTTAAAAGCTTATTATATTTTCTGTCTCGCTTATAGCATTTGTTAAAAAGCTTTCGAGAATAAAAATCCATTTGTGATTATTGCTACGAGGAAGAAGTAGTTCGTCTCATCGTTAGGAACAATGCTGGCTAGTAGAAGTTTAAGGTAACTTAACTAATTAAACCATCAATAAATCAAGCTCTGGTGTTTCAATTTTGATTATATTAAAATATTTACAATAGGTCGGTGTGGAAGTTCATTATTTTAATATGTAATTTCGACTTGTATATTATGTACATTACAGAGAAATAACATTTGATTTACTACACTAGTTTTACTAACTTGCTACTCATCCTGCATAATTGTAGTTTTGATGTAAAAGTAAGTTAAGATAATTTCGAGTTTTGAAACAGGTCAAACGTAGGTGAATCCTTTAGTCATTCAATACGGGTCATCCGGCTAGCCAAGTTGGACGGCCTCCAAGTGAGTTCAAAGAGATATTTGGCAAATGATGAGTTTTGAACAGAGTTATGTATTCGTATGTCGAGAAGCGCGACGATCGTTAGGCCCGATTTGAGTGAAATTATATTAAAATGTAATATAAAGAAACACATTTTAAAATTATAAGTATTATATCAGGCGAGTGCACTACGCTTTAATTTGTATTTGCATTAAGATTCCGTTTCTATTATATGGCTTGTAAAAACTTAGGTCTTAATACCTACACCACCTACTCGTTGCATAAGTACTTAAACTAAAATATTCGTTAGTTTCTCATTCCTTGTTAGACAACTTATGTTCAGCTGTATCTCGTCACATGACTTTCGTAATATTAGTAGTTGGACATTTAGCAACTTTAGACTTTCTAGATTTATGCTAGGCTATTGATTTTGTGAATGTGACAGCTATTTTCTTACCAGCATCTGTCACGTGTTCTGATACTTCTTAACTACCGTTATGTACTTCAATGATTTCATTATCAGTCGTATTACCATTATACTTACAAAATACCATGTTTTTTTTCATTTATGTAATTAGCGTTTATATATTTTTCTTTCGTTTTACATAAGTACAGATTTTCATCAAAATGTTCCGGGGCGAAAAAAAATGTACGTACGAATATGGCTGGATACATAAATATTTACTCCTAAGTGAAGTTCGCCATTTCATGTCGCGAAGAACATTACGTAATCTGCATAAAAAGTTTGAATGGCAAGGATGAAAGCCTCAAGCCGCGTCTGGCATATGAATTGCTTTTTATGTGCGCTAATATTGACTCTCCCACTGTCACTAGGGCACATATATTATTATGTGCTATAAAGACCCTATTTTTAGTACTCGAATGTCAAGCTGAGAACTTAATATGTACAAGTCATATTATAATGAGTAACTGTAGGTACTTGAAAGAGGCATGACATTTGCAATGTTGATACTATGTTTAGATTTTAATTTTCGGCGTAATTCTTTAAATATTATTAAAAAATAAAAAACTTACAACACATTTATATCTTACACACATATTATAACTTACATAAGAACTTTATATTATAAATTCGGTACCCGTAGGATTCTTAATGTCTTGCATGGCGCGTCAAATATATCAACCCGCACTGGCTATCGTGCATTTTTTTATATAAGTTAAACCTAGAAAAGAGACAATAAATATCATAATTTTCGAACAACGGAATTATAAAATAGTTGTGGAGAACATTTTCTTTTGTTCATTTAAATTTTGCACTGAAATTGGCTTACTATGAACAAGCTCTGAGATGTATAATCCAATTTCGATTGATATAGGACATTTTATTGTTAAATGTTTCGTGAGTGTTACACATGACTGAGAATTAAAACCGGCTAGACTCACGTATGGGCCACCCCGAAAAACATACGTGAGTCTAGCCGGTTTTAATTCTCAGTCAGATATAGGACATATCGATAATTTAATAAAGGCTTTGTTAAATGGGAGTTCTCGTATCTTTTCCTTATAATATGTGACGCAAACCAATTTGTAAACATTGCCTCATCTCGGAAGTTGTTATTTGAACCGTTGAAAGTTATTTTACAAATAGCACAGTGTAAAATTAATACGATCGAGATACAGATGCAAGTTCTAACGTTGTCATATGATTATTCTATTGCCATACCAGCTCCCTTAGGCACAATCATACTCAAATAGTAATTCGTTTATAAACTTATCATTAAATTGATTGTAAATCTAGTTACATGCTGACAGGAACAGAGACCAGAAGTTTCATATCAGGTTATTGTGTTCGGTAGAAAATCGTCCGACAAATATTCCCAAGGGATCATTTGAGTGGAAATTTTGGATTACTCCAATCAGAATCAAGATAAGAATTCAATTTATATTTCCGGACAATCCCCCATTCCATTTTGGGTTTAAAATAAGTTCACCCTCAAACAGAAATTCGATTGCAAACAGATCTTAATCGCTGCCCGCGCATCCATTGAAATGATAAGTATTCGTCAAAACAAACTGTTTGCGCGAAATTATTAATGACATATTATTGAGTTATGTATTTATTAAGGGAACGGTTTCCCCTCAATTTGTTTCTGAAGTCAAGGATGCTGGTTAATTTAGGGATACGTTTTTTAAACCTGTCGAACTATCGGAACGGTTATGGCAAGAGGCTCACCACTTATTCTATAATGGGACGTAAACGTAACTAGTAAACATAGTAAGTACTATTCTTACACCTATTTAGAGATTATAAGCGTAATCATACGTGGTAACTTTTATAAACATAACAAGTTTTTAATTTTCTAAATGTTACGTTATATATTCAGTATAACATAAGATGAATTATATGTTTTCTAATAAGCAATCACTTATAGATTTCGTACATATACGCTGTTTGGTTACCGAATGTCTAGGTCTAGGGTCTGTTTAGTTTATTGCTTATTACCATATTACCATTTTACAATTAAACCACATTACCATTTTACCATATTACTGTATACTATACTCCGATATACCTACATATTGTGTACAAATTAATTTTTTTACAACGTCTTGTAGAAACGTGACAAAGTGAAATTGATATCATTCTGCTGGTATATTTTTTTTAATACATGCACATATCTATGTATCAAGATATCATACGTATGCTACACAAATTAGCAAAATGTTTACTTATTATTTATTTAAAGATACTGATAAAAAAGAATTCGTTTCAAGATATTCCATAATTATTTAAGTCGTTGTTTAAGATATGTTTTGTTAAAAATGGCAAACGAATTCTTTACATCCGAATATTAAACTTTAAACCTCGCTAAACAAACATTCAACGGGTTCGGAATTTCAGAAATCCATATAAATATAGAAACAAATTGGAACATTCTTGTCACACAAGAAGAGAAGCCTATACACTATTTGCGCTTGTTCGTTGTACTGACCAATAGGAAATGCACACTCTACGTCATATTCAAGATTTACCTAACCTTATCTTGAGTGGAGACTACGAGTACTTAGCGCGACACGTTCGACGGAGATGTAATCATTAAGTCATTTCTACACTGTAGGTACTCCTTAAAGTACATGTTTTTTTTGTATATCAGAATAATTATCTTTATTTAATATGAGTCTTTGCACACAATCGCTAGCATAAAGTAATTACGGATTCTAATAAGCATTTTCATATTATAATCACTGCCGTTGCTGTACTTTTATGCAAAAGTTTATTTTTGTGCAAATATACTGACTGCCTGAAAATTTGACTGCCTCGTTGGTCGTGTTTGTGCGACTGCCGATCGGGAGGTCCCGGGTTCGATTCCCGGGTCGAACACTACAACATTTTCTAATTTAGATTTTCTA
>DWDV01001655.1:0-12769 GCA_018245615.1 Mimoniades ocyalus | reverse complement strand
GTCGTTGGGATAGCTTTTAATATCCTGTGAATTAATTTTAAAAGTTACCTGGAAGAATGAACATTGTTTAAAGTTTCCGAATACTTGGTTACAATTGAGATTGGAGAGAGTTTAAATGTTGTAGAATTTAAAATTATAGCCATGTGTCTCATAATTATGTATCTAGGTGTAAGACGGAAAGTTAACATGTTATGGTGACCATACGAAACGAGATTATGGGATATATTATAGAGATAGCAACAGAATACCTATGTAGGTGAGTAACATAATATAACATCACCCCTGTAATTATCCGAGTGGCTAGGCAGAGAAATGTAGTACCTTCTCACACTTCTAGCCTGCTACATTGTGAATACAGGCTCTCTGTATTTAATACTAATAAGTCGTTCCGTATGCCTTAAACTTTTTTTTTCAAGTTCATAAAGTTTTAATAAATGTTTCTAGGGCCTTGAGCTGAAATGTTTTAATTACAATTTAATTATTAAGGTCTTCGGTTTCGTTTAAACTACTTACATGCCCGAAACCTATAGCCATATCCGTCAATACATGTCACCAAGGCTCGTTTCTCCGTATTTATTTGTGCTTACAGCAATAAATTTTGCCTTTTACGATCATTGTCAACGTCTCCTATAAATGTATTAGCGTGGAAATACTAATCAGGAGCCATATCCGTGCTCACTAGTGATGTACCTGACGTCCGTTCCACAATATAATAAATATATATATTAAATAATATTTATTAATAATATAAATATTAATTAATTTATTATTATCATTCTCATTAGGTATAATTATTATTTTGTGGGATTGGTTTTATATGCACAATACGTGTTACAGGATGTTATTTTGACCAGTCAGAGTTACGCCAATCCACTGGAATTTTTTCTTTCACGATAATTTTAGGTAACACGGGATTTAAAATAACCTGTTTACATTCTAAAATAACTGTAATCTGTAAACTTAATATTGAATTCCGTACAAAATCATTTACTACATAAGCACCATGAAGAAAATATTATAAGTAGAAAATAGATAAAATATAAGCAGTTAAATAGTTAAAAGATTTTTTTGCCAACCGTATCGAACGCACGAATTTAAATTTGTTGTTTTCCTCAAAAGCCTTATCGTATAAATGTGTAATGCATTAATTAAATCCTCTAACATGCTATTAACTGACTATAAATATTTTTTATAATAAATAAATTAACAAACAAGTGCCTAATTAATTATATATTATCAGCAAAATTAATAACTGTAAACAGATTTAATATATTTCACCAATATCGCCAACATTCATAATACAGCGAAATTAATTAATTTGAGGTCTCAAATATTGTCATCATTAGGGCAGATCGCCATTATGCCATATAATGGTAGGGCGATTATTAACAAATATTATCCACGTTTTAGATATTTATAAAATACGACGAGAATAATATGTGTGTGTGTGTGTGCGTGCGTGCGTACGTGTGTGTGCCTGTGTGTAAAGAGAGTGACAAACATGAAAGATGCATGACAGGTCTGTAAGGATAGATATATTTGGTACTGCATGCTCTCTTACTTACCCCGTAAGTAATCTTGCGCGATAATATTATAATAACAAATTTGTGATCTGAAATATCGTTCTAACAGTTAGCAGCATTAAGTACATCACTATGTGAAATGTAACAGACATGAGGCAGGTTATAATCGATGTGCGCGATCGCAGACAAATTGACGTTTGAATTTATTGAGCCATGCTTTACAGGCCGCTACATGACATTCGACTTTATAGGCGAATAGCCATATTTCAACTGCATTAGTACCGGGCTGTGATGGTAAATTTATTATCAATTACAATTACATGGTGTTAAATTTGTCCACAGGATTTTAGAAGCTTATGTATATTTGTTTATGAGTATACTTACCTCCACCCTCTCAACTCTCTTTAACATCACCCATCTCATTCTGGGAGCACTGTAAGCAGTTATCCAGTAAATAGATCCATAAGCCGTTGTATATTCTTTATTATAAGTAGAGTCTGTGACGGATGATATAAAAAATTTTATTCTATTTAGGATGTGATGCATATGCCTTCCGGCGCCAGTTACGGCTGAATATCAAGTTGTCAGCATGCCCATATAAAACAAATTTTAAATAAAAATGTTTCTTCAACATTGTCGTGTTTTTTTTATAAAAGGTGGCGTAGATAGATAGATTTATATAGCTAGATAAAATGTTTCCAAAAGAAAGTACATGTAATGGTTCAAAATGAACATGTTTTCCGAAACCGATTCAATTCTCCTTGTTTACGAGGACGTGTTTCGAGACTCAATAATTTATTGGCAGTGCAGGAATGTAAGACTATTATCAGAATTATATATACATGAAAACATGTTGGAAGGGGGACATCATTCATATTTCGAAGTACTTGACTCTTATACATATATGCTTTTTCATTTGATTATATATTTCACTAAAATATCATTCAAGCCGTTGCTGATAATTTTCTTAGTTCTCGTGTACAATTCTCTTAGCAACAGTATCTTGGTTAAATAGAAATGTGTTCTCGTATAAACCAGCATAAATGATAGTAGCCATTATGAGAAAAAAGCTAGAAGCAAATCCATTTATCTCACCGTTATTTGAAAAGTGTTATCTTTTTCTGTAGAATACGCTTGGAGTTTTCCAAGCGTATGCTACAGGGAAACACTTCGAATATATATGTATATATTATTCTAACATAACTACAGCGGTTTTTTCAACATCGGCCTGCAATAAATTTGGTGAATTTTATCGAAGCGAAACCCTTTCCAGGGCCCGCTGGTCTTGCAGTCTCGTAAATCACGTTCAGCGTCGTACGGCCGGGCAATGTTGAAATCGATACTCGCGCTACTATATCTATCTCTCTTAACATTGCCGAATCTAGAAACTGAACCGTGACATGTATAAACTCGACACTCAAACACGAGACATTACCATCTATCTCGTTTCGACGTCACAAAACAAATCTCAATCTCAGTGACATCCGTACTCCAAACATGCGTATCAAGCATACCTATCTTATCAAGTCAAAAGATTGTGCAAATGAGAACAGTTTAGCAGAGCATCGCGTTCGCGTGCAGAGACCGGGCTACCGCGAGGTCTGAGGTCGCACCGTGCCCTACCAGTGAGTACTTCGATTGTTGTAGGCAGCATTCAGCCGTCCGACGCCGCTTCGAGTGAACGTCGGAAAGAAAACGACTCACGTAACTATCGTTCGAGTGAATAGCGTGCGCGTAGTCGATCGTAACGTGCAATGCCCAGCGCTCCGCGCGCCCCTCTACCCCTATCAGGGCTATGGAGACCCTCCTCGATAAGTTCAAGAGGGAGCAAGGCGGCCTACGACGGTCCCGATCCGTCCGCGCTTCCCTACGACTGATAGGTAACCGCTGGCGATCCACTAAGGAGGAGGAAACAGCCGACGAGATTGATAGCATCAAGCGCGACCGCGTCGTCTTCACAACACAAATTTGGAACAACGAGAAGGAGATCAGCGTCGCGTACACGGGCATCGACGGCACGTACAAACCGAGTACACCGGTCATGGCCAAAACCAAGCAGGACCTTGTCAGGCCGCGCAAGAAGAGCGGAGATATTGACTTAAACCTAAAACCCCAAAGGCCCAAGAAGGTCGAGAAGGCAAAGTTCACGGATTTGTTTACAAACAAAAAGCAAAAGAGTGTCTCGGCGAAGGAGCTGGCGATACCGGAGAGAATACCACCGAAAGCCGCGGCAATATTGCACATACATTCGCCGGGGAAAGAAAAGGGTAAAAAGAAATTGAAGGGCATGGGTAAATCGGAGTCTGCGAAGAGTGTAATGGAGTTGGGCACGCAGCGGCGCACGCGCAGGGGCTCGGAGAGTGACATGTGTGAGAGCCAACAGCGTGGCTGCGTGAATCAGGCGTTTGTGTACAGCACCCCACCCAAGGACCGAAAGCTACCTCTGTCTCCAACTGCGTACTTGAGTATGTATATTTTTTTACGTTATAATAATAGCCACGCGTATCTTAGCTGTCTTATGTCAGAAAGCACATGTACCAAATCGGTACAAACCTTCATTTGCTACTATATATTTCATTATATATCTGGCCGCAAACTATATTAATTAAAATATAATACACCTTAAACAGTACTCGCAATTAACGGTATTTTGTACACACACATTTTGTAGTTCGGACAGTTGTATCATTTTCACATGTATGAATGAAATGTACATACTCGTATATATGTATATAATGTTCACTAGCAACAAAGTACAGTTCGTTGATTTAATGAATTCGTATTATTCGTAATGGGAAATTATTGAACAATATTCAACATTTTTTTACTGTACAGCTGAAATATCGTAATTACTGAGTTAATGATTTATGAAAATGAAGACTAATGACATTTTTTTATCTTCCTTTAGTGATCACATGTGAAAATTGTGAAGTCCTATTTAAGTGAAGTTAAATGTGAAGTTAGGTTAGTTTAAATTAAACATTTTGAGAATTTTAGTGGTTCTGAAATGTATTTTTATAAACGTTGACTAGGTAACCAATAGCAACCTTATTAAATTTAACGGAAACTTATATTTTTTTAGAATGAAAATGAAATTCAAAAGAAGTTGGGGTAATTACCACCTCAATTCAATTACAACAAAGGCTTTCGAATCACGCTTTTGTAATACTTCTGAACTTAAGAGTTTTGGGAGGTTTTTTCCCTCTTAACTTTTTCTTCCGACCTACCATAATCTAAGAGGCCCCGAAAACTGACGACTTAGTATTTAGGGAGTAGTAAGAGATTAGTATATTAACATTACGACGTATCAAATGTATGTAAACTCAACGTACATGTATACTTATTATATACTCAAATATATTTAAGAAACAAATAATAATTAGAACGTCTTCGTTTATAAAAGGCACCTGCTAGCAACAGCCTAGAATATACGAGTATTTGACCAAACTGGGTTTCTTGTTGTTGATACTATGTCGATGATCTTTCAATAGTCCTTAAATGTTAAAAGGACTAAAAAAACCATCAGATTAAGACCAAATGGCACTTATAAAGCTTGTTCAAAGATAATATTGAATACGATAAATTACAAGATTTTGAAAATTAAATATAGTGAATTATATTATTCATATAATACTATTCGTAGCTTTTGATGGATAAATATATAAAATTAAGTAATGAAATAGAATAAAAAACGAATTACCCAAATCCCAGTTGATTTCAACACGTGTTCAATACGATTTTTAATGTCAATATTCAACAAACTGGTAGTTCAAACAAAATTGTCCTATTAAGATCGTATTAGGGAGTTTTTCTTTGTAAGTGGGTATTTAGATAAAAGTTACCAATCCCTAATACGCTAATGCTATCCGGCTTATTATTCTGGCTCCATTTCCTCAAATCCGTTATGTCATCATTATGTCTACAAATATCGAATGATAAACTCGGCTCGTCATCATTGTGACATTGTTTTGATGTAGGTATATACCAGACTACTGATATATAAATTCTGGTAATATTCTAATCAGTATCTATACATATTATAAAACAAGGTCCCCGAAAGCTGTACGTGCGCGATTTTCTCAAAATGAACTGAACAGATTTTTGTCCGGTGTTCACTAAAAGATTAGATCACTGAAAGATAGTACATTACGTTTTTATGTAAATTGACTGAAATATAGCGATAACTATTGAAAAATCTTGCGTGCAGTGAGCTTGACTCGCGTGCCCCGCGTAAACCAGAAGAGATAAACTTAAGTAATGTATTAGCGAATTGTAAATCTACAAAAATACCTACTACAAAAAATTTCGCGATAGCATGTTTTTATCTCTTATGGTTAACTCACAATAACTACTTTTATGTTCAAAATTTCAATTAAAAATACTACGTAATGTTCGAGTCTGTTTTCTTCTGTTCAGCATTAATCCTTATCTAAATAAATGCGTTCGCTAGCTTCGCCATTTAATATAAATCAGAATAGCCCATTTCATTATATGAATCAAATAAATAATTTAGAAGATATTATAGATTTAAAATTATAAACCACCAAAAAAAATATTACGAATAAGTATTACCACGCGGGCGAAGCCGCGTGTACAGCTAGTACTTAATAGAAAAATCCGTAACATACAGTGTATAAATATATACATATTTTAATTATTATTATAACTATTGTCATCACCGGATATCGTTACGGGGTAAGCGGAGCGCGCCGAGTGGCAAATATCACTGTTCATACGGACCTGACGTGCGTCTTATATATTCATAACTGTTCGTTTGTTCGTTCATTTCATATTTAACGTTACAATTATTGCCATTTAAGTTTTGTATATCAAAAATATTGAGTACTAATATTACGTCCGTAATTCTGATTATGCAGATTTAAAATTGGTTTAGTAATTAAGGCATGTTATACTGTCGTCGGACATACATAATTGATTTTCCTTAGACCTGTAATTTACACACAAACATAAATTGAATGTGTTTGTTTTAATCAACACAATTGTTATATAATAATCCATGTCCAACGAATTATTAATGACATCAAAAGAGAACGAAACGCATCTTGTTTAATTAATTGAATTATTAAATAAATAATTCGTGACAAACGAATTATAGATGACGTCAAGATAGCGTAATACGCTCGTACTGGTCCGCCTTTGGAATTCGCGTCCATCGAAGTCGAGTCTTGTAACATCCTACGTCCGTCGTGGGCTTCCCACTCACCGTCTCCAGCCTATACAATTAAGATCGCCTGTAACCACAGCTGATGTACCCGTTTCTCGCAACAACGGGTATTTTAGATGTGTTGTAATGAAAAATTAGCGAGTGTTGCCATTGTTTATCGGCGTGCACGGTCTCGATAATTCTGTGCATAAGTAATAAGGAGGAGGTACGCAATTGTGTCTCATCAACGTGTTAAACACGTAAAAAAACATAACATCACGCCTGCAATCCCCGAAGAGGTAGCCAGAGGGGTGTAGTACACTCCCACTTTTCACCAGTTACGTTTAGGTACTTCTAGTTATTATACGTTAAGTATCTTAATTTCATAATTCTCAACTAACCCTTGATATTAGGGTTTAACTTGTTTGTAGGTACGTGCTCTGTAATGTATTTTGCTTGCGATTTTGTTTTGCTGTGATGTGACTATTTCATACAAAATGTTATCTTAGAGTATCTTAGTAATGTGTTTATGTTTAACCATTATTGATAAAAAATTGTTGTTTATAGTCAAACTATTTTATTTTTCTTTAGTCAGGGCATTTAAATAAAATTTCTCGCCAGATTCATATACTACCCGTTAAACGAATACTCGTCCTTCTATTAAATATTTGCATACAATCTTATTTTATTCTGTGCTATCATTATAATTACTAGGGAAACAGGTTATTTTTAACCACGGCTTACCGCCTACGGCATTGTCCTTAAAATTGGTCTGATTTCAACTTAGGATAACTTGAAGATTTCACAGGATCATAGGGTTGTAACTTGCAATCAATATACACTGTATAGCAATGTATACTAGCTTATGAACGAATCCAGTTGTCTCCGAAGCCGGCGTGCGTGACGACAGTGGTAACTATAAAAGGAGCGTGTGAGGTCTGTGAGAGCAGAGATATTTGTCAGTCACTGCTACTGCCTACCCCGGGAAGGACCTGGCGTAATTATATAGTAATAACATTATATAGCAAGGAATGAAAGTTAAAAGAACACCGAGTAAGCTTTTTATTCACCGAGTTTTATTCACCCACCTTAAGAATACCGGTCCCCATTATCGGACACAATAACCAATTTCGCACTATGAATAGACACTTACCCAACACATTAGTTGACTTTCTGGTCATTAACCGGCCGTCATTGCATCATAACATTGCATAAGAAATTATGCACACTATGATGTACGGTCAGCAACTGAAGTGCCCACGTGGTTCACTTATCCTCCCAACATTGCTGCTGCATAAGTTTGGATCATTGCTAATGTATAATATTGCCAGACGATAACATTTCCAAATGGGTCTGACACAAATTTGAATTAGGAATATAATTTAGAATACGTAGCTAAGCGTCATTGTATGTATAAAGGCAATTGACTGAATATTATTGTAATACCTACATAATGTAAAACCCTTTCGTGCAATTTTAAACCTATCCTTTTAGGTGTTGATTTATAAAGTATTATTACTTACTGTGTTCTTTTTGAGAGTGCAGTTGGGCCGGACGATTTGATTTTTATACAAAGTTACTTTCGGATTTAGACGTGTACCCATTTATATGAAATATATGAACCTACCTATCGCTATCATAAAACCCATAAAAAATTTGTTACATGAATTTTGACTTTCGAAGAATTCGTGAAAAAGGGCTTAGAAACAATGAGTATCGAATTACGAAAATAATTTGTTATTAACTTATATTTTTCTCTTTTATTGTTTTATATTATGAATAACATATAAATTCAATTTGTTGCGAAACATTTTCAAAGGTTTCATTTTTTCCTTATACCAACTTCGCGATCTAACGTAAGCTGAATACATTTTTAATATTCTACCCTCTTAAATATTTATGTCATATTTTGTTCTTTTTTTGTGAATGATCTGTACAGTAAATAATATTAAGCTTATACTTACATATTGCTTTTAAATGTCTATTTGGTTTTAAGCTTTGTTATCAAATGATATTTTTGAAATCTTTTTGATATCATTCTCTACTACGTACTTTTTTGAATGATATTTCATTTATTCCTCTCACCACCTCTTCCATAGTGGGACGCAAACGTAACTGGTGAAACGTGTGAGTATATACTACAATCCGCCTACCTACCTCTGCCTACCTCTTCCGGGGATTGCGGGCGTGATATTACCGTCCCCAAAACCACAGAACTACGAAAACGTTAAAAAATATTCGCACGTGTGAATGGTGATTATTTTGCACGTTAAAATTAATTGCTCTATTTTTCTCCACTCTCACCGCAAATGGATGCTCTTCCTCTTTTTCTGCGGTTGCCTCGCTGTGCTGGCAGCGGTCCAAATAATCTTTTATATACCATCAAGCCACAGTCATCTCGCGTACTTACTCGCAAATTTTCAAAGTGTCTCTACATACGAGTACATACCCTACGTTATAACATTTGAAGGTATTAAAAGCATATTTGATACCAGATCGAAATGTTGTTTCCGGATTCCAGTCATATTGGCGAGTTCTTTGACGTCCTAGTAGTTGATTGCACGTGGACAAGGAAGAAAATTTATGCGTTGTAGTTTTTAGCTTAACCTTTTTCTTTTTATGTTGTTCCGACACTTTCATTTTGCCAGTGTTTGAACATAAAGTGCAGACAAATTATTAAAAAAAAATGATGCATAAAAGACATTTATCTGAAAATAGTAAAAATGAATAAATATAGGTAATTTTATGAGACAAAAAAAAACAGTTTAAAATAATGTTCTAATATAGGTATATTATAAATATATTTTTTTTATTTTATCGAAACTATAAATCAAATTAAAAAAAATCTTTAAATGAAAATGACGCTCTCCTCCATCGCCTTTTCCCCACCAAGTTTCTCCTCGTGTGATCTGATGTTTGTCGTAAAGCTTGAAATTTGGACCAATCAGCAAAGAAAATCTTCAATAAAATATTACAATTTCGTCATTGTTTTACTTCATCGACAAATAAACTCTTGTCACAATCAAGCGATAAAATGGCACGCATCGCGAGTCAATGAACACAAATATGCTCCTTGAGGTAAAGAATCCGCGAAGTGATCCACGAAATCAAAACAAGCGTACATTAACGAATCGTACATGAATTATAATCGTGTATCGTATAAGTTGCAGCTACGCGTGTTGAATAATAGCCGTCACTCGTACGAACTGGACCGCACGCTCTGTCGCTCACTAATAGGGAACGATAGCTCGTACTCGTATAACACGCAGAATTCAACTCGGCACTCGCGGGTAACCCGCTTCCACTCCCGCCATCTCACCCCGCCTGCCTGTACCAGTACACCAAGTACGGACAGCAACTTAACTAACGTGATACGCGCACGTGAGACCGTTTCATTCTAAAATTCAATAAAAAAATAAGCTAAAATCAAACAAACGCTTTTAATGCATTCATTGTCTTTATAATGTACATATGATATTTACAAATAAATCTAAAAAAAAAACCAAAATTAATGAAATGCTCTTTATGCAATTAATAAAATCGCTATTAGGTACTTCATCGTAGCGTGGTGCCTAGTTAGCGTCTGCGAATTTCATACAGTAATTAACTGCCCGTAAATAAAACATAAGGCATCCCAAATAGGGAACATAATTACACGCAGCGTTTACATTGCTCAAAATCCGGTACGCCAATTACAAAGGCTAGCCGAGCGACAACACCCTTGCCAGGTGCAAAAAATAAAGCACAGAAAACTAAATAATGAACACATTGCTTAGTGTTGCAAGTCGATGCAATCGTTCGATGTACATAACTCGCAGAAGTCAACTAGACACCTCGCTACGATGACGTAATGGGCGCGTCGAAGGCGAGAGCAGTGGGCTTTGGTAGACGGAATCAGATAGTAAAAGGGCAGTGCATTCCTCGCAAGTGCCAAGTTATTTCTGCGGATTGTACATATTTATATCTATCTTTTTTTGCACAAATCCGACCGTTATTCAACGCGTTAAGTGAACGATGGAACAATTAACACTTGTTTAGTAATCCGTGTGCTTATTACCTTCATGTGTTGGTCGGATTAATTTCCTGAAATTTCATGGAATGCGCTGCGTAATTGTGCTAGTTAAATGTATGATTATTACTTGTGTTATTGTGTTTAACAGTAGATCGATGAAAGTAGTGTCATAATTAAATCAGTCTCTATTATTCAACTGTTGTGTATAGGCTTATTCCGTGAAGAGTCTCAACTCAGTTCTCCGCTGATCTAATCCTGTCGTTCTCCCTTGCCATACTTCTTACATATACTCAAATATAAATGTAGATATCATCATCATCATCATCAGCCTATCTAAGTCCACTGCTGGACATAGGCCGCCCCCAAAGAGCGCCATCGCGCCCTGTCTTCGGCTTGCCGCATCCAGCTTCTGCCTGCAGCCTTTCGCAGATCGTCAGCCCACCAATGTAGGTATACTTAATTGTAATAATAACTCAAAGTAACATATTTTACTTATAGTACACATAATGATATTTAGTGAGTGATAAATTTGATCATTACATCATTTTCGGCAAGTTTTGTCCATTGCATATTGTACCTAATATTACTGCACAACGCAGCATAGATTGTTGTGTTTTGAATTGACCATACACACAGCCATACATACAAGTAAACGAATACCGAAACGCAGAACGGACAAATAAATTCATCATTCAAATTATCTAACCGGCCGGAATTCGAACCCGGGCCGCTTTACACAACAGACCGGCGTGTTTTACGATGTGTCAAAACTAAACGTACCGTTAAGTGATTATGATTTCACGTCTTAAAAAAAAGTTGTTTTTTTCGAAATAATTTTTTCGCCTCAAAAATTATTTTTTATTACATGCTCCTTATACGTAGCCCTCGTCTGATCATCGGAGATCAATTTAAGGTATCAATTTGAACTATAACTTTTACATAGCACCTATGTACATGTCGTAAATTATTCACTTTATAATATCATCAACCATTTAATAAAATTGTTGTATTTAGTAACTTACAAAAGTGCACTCTGTCTACATCATAGTGACTTTTGTGATATAAAAAAAAAACAACAAAAAAACCAACTTCAAAAAAACTTATTCCAAAACAAATTAATATGCACTAAAAAGTAAAAAAAAATATTAGTCAAAGTCAATCAAATTATTACGATAATATAATGTAGGTACCATTGTTGTTATTTTTGTATTCGGTGTCAGCCAAGGTAACACTACAATATACCTAGCAATAATAATAGGAGAATAGGTACTTTAAGTTTTTTTATCAAATTAACTTTTATACGTTTACAAATTAACTTTTAATTTTCCTATCTCGCCTACCTTGGCAAAAAAAATACAGACGAATTGAGCACCTCCTCTTTTTTAGAAGTCGGTTAAAATTCAAATATTATTGACTTTATTTAACCCATGCGTAAAGATATGAATGTACACTCTGTGAATATTATAAACACACCAGTGTATTTGAAATGTATATTATAATATACGCTATGCCAGCGGGATCTGTAGGCCCTTCATACAAAACTTTCTGCAGCGTAGACGTGGAGTAAGTACGAGTATATGCGCACCGTAGGCTACGCGACGTCAATGTAGAGGTTTCGCTTGTAAACTACGCTAAAACGTCTCGAAAACAGTTTCGAAACTCTAACACGCTATACCTAAGAAATTATGTACTTGTTCAATATACAGTAGTACCTCTATAACTCAAACTTCAAGGGAGACGTCAAAAATTTCGAGTTATACATAGAGTTTTCGACTTATCGAGATTTTCGACTTAAGCCGATTTTGATTTGACATAAAGAGGTTGAGATTCTTTCATACTAATTTACAGTTAGAGAGGTGAAATAAATAGAAATTCAAGTTACAAAGGTAACAAACATATTTTAAAACGTAACTTCACGCCTGTAGTCCCCGAAAAGGTAGGCAGAGGAATGCAGAACACTTCCACGTTTCACCGGATACGTTTACGTCCTACTATGGAATAGGTGATGAGCCTATTGCCATATACCGGGCACATATCCAGACTCCGAGCCACTACTAGAAAATCTAAATT
>DWDV01001654.1:0-12770 GCA_018245615.1 Mimoniades ocyalus | reverse complement strand
ATTTTATAATTAATTAAAGTAAGTTTAAGAAGTCTTTGGTTTTTTTTTAAGTCCTCCGGCTGTCGTTAACGTAATTCACGTGATGCTCTCTGCCTAACCGGTAAAGGGCCTGGTGTGCTGATATAATAATAACAAGTATTACTATAATGGTGTTAATAATGCTATGAACACGTATTTCTACGGATATAAATTATTTCGGTAACCGCGTGAACATCTCTATAAGGCACAGCTGTTACGTATCATCCCTCTCGTAAACATAATACGTCAACCTCGTGGTCGCGCAGCGCCATAAATTACATAATAACTTACACCATTTTCACATCACCATATGTACTTACGTCGTACGCAGTACGATAAATTAATTTTATAATTTCACACATTTGTTATTATTAAAACATGCTGTATACATACGAAGTGCTTGTGAATTAATAGTTTCACACATCTGTTATTATTAGATCACGCTGTATAACATTCGAACTTCTTGTGAACAAAAAGTCTTATGATACACGCGGACTTCATTTCGAGGTTCACATATTTTCCCATATTTTAAACACCCGTATAATACTCGACGCCAGTGGTATTTAAATTTATATTTAAAAAACACGGCTTAATATTTGCTAAGGTGTGTTTCTCTGGGAATAATTTATGTCTACAATGTTAATAGTCACTAACAATAGACAATTAAAACAAAGTCATTTTTAAGGCACCTCCATGGCAACCAATTTACAAACGCCATCAGTACAACACTACTGTCGTATATACCGGGCTTGTACAATTCCCTCAGCTTGGAATTTTAGTTCCGATCTTACGAGTTCAATGTGTGATGACGCAACGCATTAATAATTCGTCTCAATAAAAACATAACTCTCCCCTACAAGAAAGTGTAAGTAAGGATAAACAAACATGAAAACATGTATGAATTGTATGAAGAGAGTGAATGTGAAAGAAACGCGCCAGGTTTGTGAGGATAAAGATATTTGGTGCGTTGTACTCTTTGCTTAGCACGTAAGGAAGCCTGCGAGATCATACAATAATTTAAAAAAAGTTTTGCCTTTTCTCTTAAAGCATTTATTTAGTAAATTAGGTACCAGCTAATATTTACATTTTCGGTACAATGGACTTGGAACGAACGATTACTACGTATGATATGCACTATGTTACAATAAAATATCCAAAACAAAGGATTATATACATCTTTTTGTCTTTAAACTTTCATTCACGGCCATTGTTTAAAGGTACAAAACATGTATAGATTATTATCTACGACCATTAAAATTAGTGACGCGTTCTTTATTATAGTAGCCAGGGAAAATGTTATCAGGTATAATAGTCGCAAATACACCAGAATACACACACAGCTGTTGGTAATAGATTTAGTAACCACATAGTGTAAATTACATAATTTATCTGCGACGGGAATCGAACCCACGACATGCTTAACAGCCAGGGTGACTAACCACCGTACTGACTGACAGTATGGACAAATCAGTATAGGCAATATTAATGGGGCTGATTATTGTATAGAATATTTAATAAATCGATATCGATATAATAATAAAAATTGGGTCATAAATTATTATTATTATACCATCACGACAGGACCGTTATCGGGTAAGCAGAGGGCACCGAGTGCCAAATATCTCTATTCTTGCAGACCTGATCCGCTTTTTCTACATTTATCACAATCTTCATACACGCGCGCCAGTTTCGGAGACTTCTAATGTTTGAATATACTCTCCTTCCCTGTAGCCCTACAGCCAATATTTGCTCTATTTGGTCAAGATAGGTGAGTCTTGGTCTTTAATTATGAGATCAATTATTGAATAGTTAGGGCGTTACACTGCAAAATAAACCACTATCCGCAACCCTCTTTGTGAATAATCTGCTCCAGCGCTCAATATTGCGAAACTTTTACCAATGTTCGCAGTTAGCCAGTAAGCCCCTTGCAGTGTCGGAGCGAAAATATTTGCTCACAGGGCATATTATATTGTACATTGAAGACATTGAACCTGTTTTATGTACACGAGACGTATATAAGCACTCGTATGTACGAGTACATTACGGAAAGTTGTAACATCACGCCTATAATGCTCGAAGAGGTAGGCAGACGAGTGTTGCACACTCGCAAGTTTAAATGAACCAAAGTACATTCTGTTAATTGATTTCCTTTACTTGTTAAACTGGTAAATATTATAACGGTGATGACATAATTCAGATGCAAACGATAAACAATACAAACTTGTGAGTTAACTCTCGTGAGTTGCTATAGGTTACATTATTTTCCTATTTGATATACACATGTAATGTATGTAAATGCAATACAAATTAAAAATACAGTCTATATACAATAAAACCGAATTTATTACAGGCTGCACACATTATACACTAACAATATTTAGCGCCAGCCTCTATACTATCCCAGATGAGGCATACGAGTATGTAGGCTGGCCTCATTTAATACCAGTACCTACTTGAACAGTCAGTACACTACACGAGATCGCTCGGCATGATCTCGTTACATCTCTTCATTAGATGGCAATCTAGCGCAGACTATCTACACTCATATACCATCTTGTATCTTAAGGTCTCTGTTTAATTGACTGTCTACGTCACTCACACATATACATATACATGTATATTTTTTACTTTTCTGCGTAATTTTTTATGCAATCAATGATAAAATATGTGCACGTTTGAGCACCGTTTTTATATGAGAATCTTACATAGACACACAAACATTTATGGTACAGAGCAACGTTAAGTTTTACATAGGTATATACTTAAACTATTGGACTTAAAGAAATCTAAATTGGATTTTCTAGTTTGTAATAGTGGCTCGGAGTCTGGATTCGTACCCAGTTTATGACAATAGATTTACCCTCTAACCCGTAGTGGGACTTAACGTAACTGGTGAAACGTGGGAGTGTACTACACTCCTCTGCCTACCTCTTCGGGAATGACAATCGAAATTTAACGTTTCTTACTAACAGAAATCTGAAGGTATAATAACAGTACGCTACGTTCTGCGTTGTTGTCAGGACAAGCTCATGTTCAAATCATATGACTGTTCTGTGACCCATTGGAGTGCTTAGTGTTTCGACTATGGAGCCATAGAATGGTGGTTCGATTCCTACACAATACAAATATATAAGTGTTTTGTGACGCGTATTGAATTTGTTCTGTGTCTGGACTTAAAACGACAAGTATCTATACAACCCTATAAGTAGAGATTTTGCTCCCCACCCGTCTGGTTACCACAACGCAAGTTTTCTTCACTTTGAGATTATACGGCCGTTTGTGTGTTGTGACAATATATCTATCGTTATTATGTATGAATTTCAAATTTTGTACTGTATTCTAAATAAAGGAATGAACTTTTGTATTAAAATAAAATACATACATATCTAGTTGTTCGCCGTTAACATTTTTCTCCCTTTGTCACGCCCGCCGCAATACATTCCCAAAACGCGGTACGGTTGTATTGTCCGGGCTGGCAATAACCGGCGGATATAATCAGTTCGGGACGCGGGCCGAGAGCCTCCTTGTCCCGAGTGACTAATTGCGTCCGAGTGCTGGCCAGAGACATTCGTCAACGGTTATTATAATTCATTAGTGCTGGGCCTTAATAAAAGCGTTTATTGCCGACAGAACTTGTCGATATAATTTCGTTTCATTCCGAAATAAAACATAAAGAGAATTGCTCGTAAATACATACTCACACACATATTCAAATGAGGGTATTAAGGATTAGGCAAGCACCATTGTCATTACTGCGTGTCTCTCAAAAACAATTAGGTTACAAACTCTCACAATAAGGCACTTTTAAAACCCCTTAAACATTGAAAAAATTTAATTCAGTAAACCTCAACAGCAGGATTGTTAAAAGTGCAAACATCGAAATATACCACTTAATGGTATTTTACCGTAATATTTACAAAAATAAGAGACGCGACGGAATTTTCAACCCCTAAGCATTGTCGAAATGTTTCTCTTGGGATTCATGAATAAATGACTGTGGATAATGCTATTAGGGGGGCGTTTACGGCTAAGTGTCGGCATGACACTACTTTGTTTCGGGTAATAAAATAAATTAATAAAATAATGAACAGCGATGATGCTAAATGTAACAAATTTTACAAAAAAACTTCTCTTTTTCTTTCACATTCTCAGAGATGGTGAATTTCTTCGAACTTACATAGGGCCACTCTTGAGTTATAGTGTTTCGCCTATGAATAATTTTTTTCTGTCCGAGTGGCTTCAAAATGCATTCTACATGGTACCAGGTTATGTGGGACTCAACCACACTCGCTCGGGGCTCTCTAAGCTTCCTAAAAATGAAGTCTTCTTTCCTTCCTTTTATTTTTAAATCGCCTTTTACAACTATCAGGATATACCGCAACTTGTAAGTACTCTAATACCGAGTTACAGGAACAGAAATACAACCTACACCACCGAAGTGGGTGGCAAACGTCTAAATCACCAAGCACTTAACTATTCCTATGCTCGTCAATTAATTAAAACCTAATTTTTTCGTCATTCGTCATCACTTTCAGAGTTACCATTATAGGTAATCTGTCACAGTAATTCCTGCAACGTAATAAATATGCGAGATTGTGTTCATAATTCTGCTGTTAAATATAGCCGTACTCAAGCTAGCCTGGTCCCGGCGAGCCCGATGAATCGTAAGCAGTTGGAGCCTCTCGAGAATGTCCCGCCATCCGCCTTGTAACGTACTACTTGTGGATGAATATCTTATGAAAGCACTTCACTATTTTAATTATATCATATAACTGTAACTTTTATTTATATGCATAAACTTTATGGAATACAAATTTGATTAAATTTTATGTATAACAAATGACTTTTGAGATGATCTATCAATCAATCTGCAGGTTTTGAAACTTTATTAAATAATGTTTTTAGCTATCTGATATCTTTGTTTACATTTTATGGAAACATCTATGATTAAGACTAATGGGTTTCGAAGGCGTGGTTGCAGTTCTTCTATAGGTATACTGAAGACAACGTCGAACAACGACGAAGAACGAGGAACTTAGAAGAGTTGGGATACTCACTAATTCCAATGACATTCCTACTAACAATGTTGATTGAACTGATGTAGTTATACATATTACCGGTCCTATTGTTACCGGGTCTAACCAAACACTCATAATATTAAGCAATATTAATAACAAATATTATTAATTGAACTAGCAAACAATTATAGCCATATACTAACAATTCTCTCGGCCGCAACGGTTGCGTCCGACGTTAACTGGATTCTTGTTCGCTTAATAGAACACATCTCATAAAAGTCTTAGCAAATAGGACCATCATATGTAATAAAGAACAAACGCAGACATGCAGGACTCTGATGCCGTTTCAAACAGTCGCAGTTGCCGCTGTCTTGAAAGGAGTTCCGTGTAGGACATCAGCGATGATTACGTCAGAGGGCCAAATGTATATCACGAACATTTGTTTGCTTTTAACAATACTAGCATATATGTAAAAGAATACTTTGATACGTAACACGTATGTATTACGAACCTTATTTACTTATATAATACAAAATGAGACACAATTAAAAAAATAATCATAGGAGTGCCTTATATTTGTTGTTGCCAGTTGGTATTTATTTACTCTACATTTACTATTAGCGTAGGTGGTGCGAGGGGCTGTGCCCTGCAATCCCCAACACGCATGCCCAACGTGGGGATTATGGGCATAACATTTCTGGGGAGGTATATGTCCAACAGTGGACTGCAATAGGGTGATGATGATGATGAATTAGTGTTAGACAATATTAATTATTTTTGTGATGTGATCAAAATGCGTTCACACTTTAACAGCAAAAGTAGACGTGTCATAAGACAACTGTGGTAAAACATAAAACAAAAAACAATGAAATGTTGTAAAGTAAAACTTTAAAAGACACAAATGAAAAACAGCCCGTGAACTTACACTTCCAAAAGCTTAACTGCTCTTTAATTTGCTGAACTCAGCGGGTAGTTTGAGATATGACAAGTTTTTAAAAGTGGAGCAGATTCAAGTTTTTAAGTGTTATAACATTCATAAAATTTGGGATATTACTGTTGTCATTTCTCATGAACAGAGTGCGAAGAACTGAACTTTTACTAGTCTTCATTGTATTAAACTAAAGTCTTCATTACCAGCTACAAATATCATCTTATTACTTATCGTTTTAGATATATCTGCGCCACTGAACCCTAAATGGTTTGTCGAGGAATTCCTTTTGCTTCTTTATGTACTCCGTGATACTGAAATACCTCCACATGAAAGTATACACCAACACTTACATCCGGCGTGTAGTTAAGCAAATTCCAAATTCAAATAACCGTTCCGTTGGAAATAGAATTTGGAATCATCTCCGTTGTAGACCGGCATAAAGACCAATGTGCACAAACAGTGCCCAATAAAATAGCCAGATCCACGATCGTACTAAATCGAGCATGAATGGACGATGTATAATCCGCTTTAAGTATACTTCAGCTGGCGGTGCGGCTAAGTTCATTTATAACATTAGTGACAGGCGCAGCGCGGCGGCTCGGTAAATTCTGTTAGACGGTAACCAACATTGCTTGCACATAGCTGTTGCTATGCCAACCATATATATGGAGATACTCAGGATATTAAGATAGCCGATTAGCAACATTCTGATCGTTTGATGATAATAATATTAACATCAAATCATCAACCTGTTTCAGTGGACTGTTTTAGTTGGCATAGGCTTCATGACTTTATCGAATTATTGAAATATATTGTTATTATTATTATTGTTAGATATAATTTAATAGAATAGTTAAAATAAATAGTAAACATTGATGAATTTGAAATCAGGGGGCCGTGTGACTTTTATGAAATTTAATAACAAAATAACATTTGTATGCCATAGTTGACACAGTAAGAACACTGTCACTATTGTAATGAAACAACTTGTATTACTTACTTACTGACAAATAAATGAATAACTAGGTTAACACAAAAGTAATATCATGCTTGTTATTGCCGAACAGGTAGGCAGAGGAATGTAATAAACTTTCACGTCACACTTGATACGTTTACGTCCCACTAGGGAATTAAGTGGTGAGCCTGTTGCCATACACCGAGCACAAATCCAGACTACGCGCCATTATAACAAAATCTTAGTTAGAAAAATCCAACAATAGTACCCGACCCGGGAATCGAACTCAGGACCTCTCGATCAGCAGTCGTCCTTGCAACGCCGCTCGACCAACGAGGCAGTCAATGACAAATTAATATTTTAGTAAATAATCATAATGATAAGTAATGCGAATTTCAAATTGTCCGAAAATAATTTAGGTCATACATGGTTACCCTGGCCACTCGTACAGGTCATTCAGCGCTATCTCCGTGGTAGTTTCAAACGGGTTATTGACCAATTAAGTCTAGAATACTGCTTAGGTTGTTGCGCGTATTGTAATTTCTTTCGCCGTGTTTGGTAAATGTCGAATCTCAGTGAGCAATATAGGGCGGTTGAAGGCAGCTTATTCAGTAAACGGTGTAAATTGAAACTGTGCATAAATATATCAATAATTAATTATGGGTCTCTATACTACATGTAAGAATATCTTGAGATGTTTTACACACACAAAATTACGCAGAGTCTGTTCTATTGTAAACAGACAACTGATAAGCATAGATAAATGTAACATCAGGCTTGTAATCCCTGAAGAGATAGGTAGAGAAGTGCAGTCCACTCCCACGTTTCACCAGTTACCTTTACGTTCCACTGTTGAATAGGAGGTAAGCCTATTGCCATATACCGGGCATAAATGCAGACTTCGAGCCACTAGTAAAAATTTTAACAAGAAATTCTAAGTTAGATAAATCCAGAAGTACTTGTCACGGAATTCGAATTCAGAGCCTCTGAATCCTCTCCTCCACTCCACGAAGAGGCAGTCTATAAACATAAATAATATCACTAATCGGAACCGTGTCCACAACCTATGCCGTAGCAGTTTGGGTCATTAACCACTGGGACAACAGTTTCGTCTGTTAGTACTTATGTCACAAAAAAAATTCCCGATGAGATGTTTTACCCATTTTAAATTTGCGAAAACCTTACAGAAAAAGGTTGTCTTAAAATTATGAAGTTCCGTAGAAGAGCCTGTTGGGAAACGTCCAGAACTTCCGCTTTTGTATAAACAAACCTTCGATCTGTCAGTTCAGAACGCTCACAAGTAATATGGCGACTCGATGTTTTTTTCTGTGGCTTTGTTGCTTTTATTTGGAACCGTGCCCATTTTACTTATGAGCGGTTCATTTTCGCGATACATGTACTTTCACTCTAAAGACTTGTAAGTTCTGGAATAATTTTCAATAGGTCACACTTGGGTCAAGGTTTATTTTTGATTATTAATGAAGTCTTAATTTTTTTTTTATTGTACATTCTTCTAGGTATTCCAGGTGTAGCGTGCGGACGGGTGAACTCCTTGAAGTGCATTTTGGAACCGATTTTCCCTCGTTGCAAAAAAGTTTTTTAGTTCTGCTGTTTTTTTTTATTTTATTAAAGCATAGATAAAGTCACCTGATGGTGGATGAATATTGTTGAACACTTACGCCACGAGGCGAGTAATCGATAAGCAGTCGATTCTTAAGAAGTTTATCACGCTTTCATTTAAACAACACAACTTATTGTTTGTTTCGCACATGTAAGATAAGATCAAACTGATTCTGATTCCAAAGAGTTCATATCATATCATGATGTTGATAAAAAATAAATATACCATACACGACACGAGTAGACGGATTAGCTACATCGATTCGTCGGTTAAGAAATCGTTGATCGAACAATTAACCTAATTTAACCTTGTCAATTAGATAAGGAGTTCTCTAGATCGGGCTCAGCAGCGCTCCTTGTAAGACACCTTGTCCTCGTTCAGATGCGGACTATTATCAGCTGCAAATGATGTGGAACCTTCTCATTCTAAGACGAAAACCTTATCAATAGTAAAATCACAAAAAGGTTGATGATGAAGGTGATGATGATGATGATGACAGACCACTCATCTATGCGTATACGACGCAAATCAGGGTGATCTGTAATTCTATTAGAAGGTATACATGTTTATTTGATTTTTACATAACATAAAATATTTCTACATAACAGTGTGATGAAGGGTATAGCATTTGGATGTTACGGGCAAGCCGTCTGTCAGACGTTAAGCTGGTTGTAAAGCTTCCGGCAATATATACATGTATGCAGTTGACATTTTTAATTTCATAAAGTATACATATGTAAATTCTTTTCGTAGTCATACAGGTACAAAAAAACAAATCTAAGAGTTAAAAACATTTTATTTATTTAATATTTTAACTAATAATAATTTTCAAAAAGGATAGAGCAGTCAATAATCTACCAGACAAAGAGTCTTAAAAGTACTAGCAGAAATATATTATGTGTTCTGTAGCACAAGTAACAGAGTCAAAATGTGTGTTATATGTGATTAATAATAATTTTATGCCCGAGATTGGTTATACGTCGTCGACACAGCAAAGCTAAGAGCGTATTCCTGCAGTATAATCAGGTCAAGCTTTACGCTCCCTCGACTTCACCTCCGTTCTCCGTCGGAATTACGAAATCTACTGGAGCTATTTCCCTTCCATAATCTTCAACACATTCTGACAATCCTCAGTTCCGTCGTGACATGTTTCCGAACTACTTCTCTATTTGATTCTAATAAGATTAAATTCATCGCTTCAGATGCTTCAATTCAATGGAATTTCTGGTTCCGAAGATGAATTATGAATTTAGGTATGTTTCCGATCTCATCGTATGTACACCATGTAAATGTCGTGGCGCAGAACGTCGTATTGCAGGACTATCAGTACAAAGGTTTATAGTAATTATTAAAAAGTACGAAATGATTTTTTCTTTGTTATATTTGTTTAATATTCGTTCTATTTAATCCGGTTGCTAGAAAATGCTGTCTGATCTAATACAAGTGGATGTGATGATGTAAGGATACCGCGCCGGCTACAATGCTTTTGCATTCCATTGCTATATACAGGTCTCTATCTCAACTGTGGGAATCCTAGAGCATACTCCACAATGCTGTTATAATGCAGGTTGCTAAAGATATGAAAATAACCTGACCGAAATAACCGAAACTGGCAACATTACATATAGGTGGTAGCCACTTAGCCATCTCGAAATTGAACTACACCTGGCGTTGCCTAATTTCAAAGATCGCTTATGATCCTCAATGGTTGTGGTTACAACAACTTCAGCAGACAGGACATCGGTCGGAAACTTGAAAACTGTCTTTAAAATCCCCGACAAATTTTAACTATAGTCACCCAACGACAATAACGAACGAGCAACTGCTTAAAATTCTCCAGTTGGAGTTATCCGAAGATGGCACGCCAGAGTAAGTTAGTCAAGAGCCTTACTTAAGGAATTAATTAATATTGAATTCAGCAGCACACCAGAGCCACGAATACTTCAGTATCTTACAGGATTATAAAAGATCTCTTTGTTGTGGTAAATTTGAGTTAATATAAAATTATTTTAATATGTATGTATTAATAAAATCTAATAAGTTAATTTTCATATTAGTCTACAGCGTAATTTTGATTTTATTAAACGTTGATTTAGTTTTATTAAACGTTGTGTTGATATGGATATATACATATGGATATGATCTTCTGGAGCATAAGATTAAACTGAATTTTCTTCTTACCTATATGTTTATAATTCGGCTCCCCACTCCATGTTCCTGGGTTCAAACCTCAATAATCACAACACTGTCTTCACAAAATTATTTGTATTGTAAAGATAAAATATCACGTACTTTAACATTGACTGACAACATTATAAGGTAATGAGCATACATTTGAATTTTCCACAATGTTTTCTATGGCGTCTAAAGCATACCAGTTCGCACTTGACCAGCGTGGCGTATGCTTAATTTTGAGAGGAGTTCTATGTACTAAAGTAGAAGGAGAGATGTACTAAAGTAAAGTAGATCAAGACGGTAAAAATATTTTTAGAAGTTTTGGGTTCCAAATGTCTTAAAGATTGCGATCAATTAAAGTCCAATGCGTAATTAACGGAACGTTTAGGAATCATAAACAAATATCAGTTACATTGAGGTTTCAAATATGAATGTGATTTAATCAACGACACGCAAGAAACGAGCATTCCCGAGGGACATATTCACTGTTCCACTGTAAGTTTGGCGCACCTAAAGCTATCAGAGAGTTATCCACGCTCGTTGACTTCTTTCGCCACGGTAACTATAAGTTAGCAATAAACGCTAAGAAAAACTTTGGACCAATGCTGCTTGAAACAAAAACATTAACTCATCAGAAAGTCTTTTTAAAGTTTTTATTATTTGTGACGCGTCTCCTGCCAGGATGAATAAGGTACAGACTATTACCTACCACACAAGCCCTCTATCGATCCAACAGATTCAGCAAGACCCAAAGAACATTCTATAGAACTCTTAGCTGTAAGGGTTGATACATGACAGTTGGCTTCATCGTTAAAACAAATTAAATCAAATCGTGATAAACTTGTATGTCGGTATAAATTATAATAAACATTAAAAGTCTACCCGACCTACGCAATGCTCTCATGTTGTGTCTAATAGCTAGAGCCACATGTCGCCTGACTCACTGAACCGTGTAAGAGGGTGGCGTTCTGTAACACATGTATATCTATGGGAATTTCGATGGATCCACATTCCCATACAATTTCGTTGAGTTACCGTTACTTTCTTATCTACGTTATTAACTAAGTTTATCACCTCTGGCGCTTTAAAAATGCCTGAGCTTTGAATAATATAAATTCAACTGCGAAATTCAAATTTTTAAAGAGCTCGTAACTTACGCGGAAGTAACTTTGTTCACGCTGTAGTTTGCCTATTGGTATTAAGAAATTAAGTTATCATCACCAACATCGTTTTTGTCATCATTATCATCATCTCCAGTGGGTTTCAGTCCACTCCAAGTTCTTCGTCTGCTCCAATGAATAGAATAGCTCCTGTCCATATTATGCCGCTACAACTTTATACCAACCTGCTCACACTGTATATCGAATAAAATTTATTACGAATTGTTTCCAACATATGTATGTACATATTTGTTCAGCAATTATGACGAGTGTTCGTGACTCGATTTGCATTATCCATTTCATCGACATTATCGCCTACAGCCAAGTGGCGGTTGTATTGGCGCGAGCTGATGGCCCTCGTGCCGCGAAACAGTTTCAAATGGCCGTTAAGTGACCCCGAAATAGCTGGCGAAAGCGGCCCATTCCTCCTCACATGCCATGTGTCAATAATTTAATAGCTCGCCATATTGATATTCGATTTGTATGCAATTTTGAAATCAGAACATTTTACTACAGTATGTGTGAAAGTCTATCCGTATTCATCCCCTAGAGTGGGACTGTGTCGCGTTTACTAGACGCCTGGAGAATCTATACAAGATATTATAGAATCGATTGAAGGAATAAAGTAACTAAATATTGTATGGGCGCTTAGACTTGATACGGAGTGTTTTTATAATTTCGTGTGTATAATGTTACATACAAACTATTACTGCCTCGTTGGTCGTATTAGTTACAAGAGCGACTACCGATCCGAAGGTCTTCGGTTCAAATCCCGGGTTGGACACTATCAGATTTTTCTAATTTAGATTTTATAGTATTGGCTCGGAGTCTGGAAATGTGCCCAGTATGTATCTATTTCATAGTGGGATGTAAGGTTACTGGTGATTTGTGG
>DWDV01001653.1:0-12770 GCA_018245615.1 Mimoniades ocyalus | reverse complement strand
CACGTTTCACCAGTTACGTTTAAGTCCGACTATGGAATAGGTGGTGAGCCTATTGCCATACACCAGCAACATATCCAGACTCCGAACCACTACTAGACAATGTAGGTTAGAAAATAGAAAAATCCAGTAGTGCCCGACCGGGGGTTTCATTTCACAATGAAATTAATAAATTTGTTTTAGTAACTCGTATACGAAGACAAAACAATTAAGTGTAGTATTACTTTATTAAGGCAATGTAAGACATAATAATATCAAGTAGATTAACATCATTAACGATTAGCAGATATTTACAGTATTTTGAGTCTAATGTACAAAACAACGCCTTAAGCTAGTTAAGCCGGATAGAATTTCTCAAAATTATCAATCAGAATAGAACGTGCAAATAAATCATTTTAATTACGAAACGATTTATCATTCCATAGAGGAACGTAAACGTAATTATAGTAACGTAGGAGAGTATTACCTACTCCCCTCTGCCAACTTATTCGGGCATTAACGACGTGATGTTAGGTAATTTTTCATGCTACATCTACAACTGAATTTTTAAGCGATTTTTGGAGTCTATTTGATGTAAAAGTTCTTGGCTATTTGACATTTCACAATAAAACATATAGGTACATAAAAAAACATACATAAATTTTTAATAATATACAGATCTAGAAATTTCTTCTGTATGAGCATGTCCAACTATGTAGGTCTAACATGACTTATATTATCATTACAAAGAGTGATGAATTACTGTATACATTATGAAAAGAATGATGTGTAAAGAAATACGACTTTCAGCCTTCTTTGGACTGGCCGTAACAATAATAAAAACAATTTAAAAAATACACTTTCAAATATGGAACACGAATCAGAAGGAGAGTTCATTGTGAGGGCTTAAAAATGTAATAAACAATAAATTCACAGTAACTAATGCAGATATATAGGTTAAACATTGCGCCATCAACTTCCGAGCGTTCCACAATAACCTGTTTTCAGCGTAGGTCCTATTTAGTTCGAGCCAAGTAAATTGCATTACCCACGTGTGTATCCGGGCAAAACAATTTAGCCTTACAGTGACGCGCTAACGAAGGCAGCACGCGCAAACTTGTTACCGCCACGGTGAACATAACGAAAACTGTCAAGCTAAAACTTTACTAGAATGTAAACTGAAAATTTAATAAAGAAAATAAATTGTGCAACCCCCTGACACAAAGAACAATCAAATTTGACTGCGACGAAATAATTAAACATCTTATATTTTTTTGTTCTTGTTAAAGCACGAACAATTAAGAGACCAATTTAAGATGTATTGTTAACTTTAAAATCTTGTACACATTTATAGAACTGTATAATTCTACCGCACCAAGTTGATGTAAAACAGAACTTTATGAAAACTATTATTAATATCTATAATTCCAAAAGGGTTCGTTGTTAATAACAATATTATTAAATATTTATTATGTGTATTATAAGATTGAACACATTCTACCAATTGTTATAAGATATTAAGAAAGCCGTTAGTAGTAACGGTAGGAACACAGTGAAAAGCAACCGCGCCATGTACATTGGAACACAAATTAGTAACTCCAAGAACAACTGGTTTCCGATATAAACAGGTCTTATTCAAACTCTGAGGCTACAAATAAAATGTAAAGCAAAAATTAATTTAAATTAATGGTTCACTTTTAACACGAAATAAATGGGATGTGACAACATTAACAGTTTAATTATAATTGGCAAATAGTTCGCCATGGCGATGTGTGCGCAGGTACAACAATTTAGCGCCGTAGTGACGCTAACGAAGGCGACGCGTAAACTTGTTACCGCCAAACCAAACACCCTCGTTTTATTAACTCGCAATATACCAGCGCACCGGAAATTCTTTACCAACTTACGTACTTATAAACTGCATGTATTTAAAACTATTTCATGTCTATCTAGTTAAAAGATTGATTAGGAATTAGACAGTTCATTGTCACCGTTACTATCGGCCAATGCCCGTCCGCTGCCGCATCGAGGCCCACCCGATGGAGCGTTTTGTATATATGTATTACCAACGCCAGACGTGTGGGTTGGGAATTTAATTTACTAAGATTTACTATATTGAAAATTAATTATGCTTTGACATCTTTTTGAAAGTCAACAAGTAAGGAAATATGTATGTCAGTGATCGTGAATCCATTTCAAAATCTAAATATACATTCAGAATCGGTTTAGATTATTAATTAGAATTTTTATGTACTTAACTTAAGGTACACTTGCTTGTACCTACAATAAACGTCATTAAGACTTGAGAGCGGGCGTTATTAAATCGAACGACAGTTAAATGCACGCGAGAAAATCGCTTTAGATGAAATTAAAGAACGGATAGTGCGTAAGGATCTTTAATGATGAGAAACACGTTTGATTCTATGATTTTGTTTTACCAACAATTTTATGCGTTCGGTGCGTAATGAAGCAGACACGTGTTGTAGCAAGCGTGGATAAAGGTGGTTAAAATTGTATGACGCGGGTAGACAGGGGTTAAGTGTTTGCACTCGTGTTTGCTCATATTTCACGTTTAATTTCATATGAAATTGCGCTTGCCGCGTCCCTTTATACGTACAGTCACGGATTATAGAACATGCATAATTATAATTCGTAGATACGGTCACGCCTATCTCCCTTAAAGGTAAGAAGAGGCTAAGAATTTCACAAAGACGAAATAACACAATACAATATGAGTAATTTTGTAGGCCCAGTTAGTAAACCAGACTGCGATGCCAAGGGCGTAGGTGTGATTTCTGCCCAGAACAAACATTTCTGGGGAGAGCATAAGTATTTGTTGTAGTTTTGAAAAAAAAAATATTATGTCAGTATATATAGCAATATGTAGTAACAGATTTTTTTTCATTTCTTTATACATATCAATGTATAAATATGGGTTGTCGGCCATTTGGTTACAATAACACAAGCTCTCTTCAGGCTCTTTTCTTACTGGGTACAAATGGCTGTGTGGAAATTACACAAAGTAAAAAAAAATATATACCAGTTTCCAAACAAAAGTGTACACCGAGATTTGTTTAATATTCATAAAGAACGACATATCTCGTCATATCAAGAACAATGTAGACAATAAAAATAAAAGGAACGAGGTTCGAAACTTCTAGAATTTTTATGTTAGCTAGTTGTGATGCAATCTCTGTAGAAGTCTTCGTATTGTACATCAGATATTGTATCGGACTTCACCCGTTTGTTCCACTACAAACATGCCTCATTTATACTGATTCTTGTCATATTTTCTTCTTGCAACGAGAAATAGAAAATTGGTATCGTGTTCTACATTACCAGTATTGGAACCCAGTGTAGATGTTATAAGCGACACAGGAGACCACGTTTTGTTTTATTTCCATTGGGTTTCATTCTCATTTATCAAACAATTTTAATATTACAGAACGCAGATTAAATTTAAATCTTCGCCGAATTCACCTGTGATTTATCTTTAATTGTATCATGGTATTGTCACTTAGACAAAAATTTCTTTTTCGATAATAATGTAGATAAAAACTGATTTAATGCTTAATAAAAATGTAGAACACGGAATCTTTCTGTTACTAAAAGGGTCGAATACACCAAATAGTATTAGAAATAATATTAGAAATACACCAATTATGATTACAATAGTTCTAAGGGAGTAAAACCATGATATTAGGCTGGTCTATAGATAAACATATTCTATCACTTCATTATTGAAACAGAGCTGATGCGGAGGCGTCCCAATCAATCGGGGCATTCGACCAAGCTCTTGGTACATACCGACGTCCAGCTTACCACGGACCTTGGTTGCCCTTAGCAATCTCAGAATTGTTTGCAGAAATATTTGCTAGCCCGAAGTGCGAGGATCCAGTGACGCTGGTTTGAGGTCAATCACAAAGTAATTGGCTGCAGGAACTCGATACCCGTGAAATGACGACTGCCCCTTGACAAGGGTATCGCGTATGCTTCAAGGATTTCCATTTAGGTTAACACCCTCTTACGTTCAAGGGATGTTTTTCACAGCAGAGTACCCGTAGCTGGTCAAGCATATGCTTTACTGTCTTGAAAGATTTTTGGGTGTTGCACATTACACGGTGTTCGCTTTTCATAAAACTATCGACGGACCCGTGCGAATTTCTTCGCAGGATCATGAACAATCACCGAATAGTACAAAGTAGAAGTATTGAAGTAAATGTAGTGTTTACTAATGAAAAAATTACCGACTCGTTGGTCGTGTTGGTTGTAGGTGCGACTGCCGATCGAGAGGTCCTGGGTTCAATTATCGGGTCGGACACTACTAAATTTTTCTAATTTAGATTTTCTAGTAGTGGCTCGGAGTCTGGAAATGTGCCCAGTGTATGTCAATAGGCCCACCACCTATTCCATAATGGGACGTAAACGTAACTGGTGGAAAGTGAGAGTGTAGGTTATAGGTTAAATTCCTCTGCCTACCTCTTCGGGAATTACAGTCGTGATGTTACTTACTGATGTTGCCTTATATTATACAAAAATGTACTCCTATGAAAATACTCTAAAAATGTAACATCATACCTGTAATCTCCGTAGAGGTAGGCACAGGAATATAGTACACTCTCACGCTACACCAGTTACGTTTACGTCTCGCTATGGAATAGGTTGCCACCAGTTACGTTTACATACTACCATGGGAGAGATGGTGAACCTATTGCACAGTTAACAAATCAATGCAAGAAACAAAATGCGCAAAAACCCACAATATTGCCTTAAACGCGATGTATCGGTGCCAAAAAGAAACATAGACCAGAATATTAGCTGTACGCACATACATGTACAATGTTGTAGGTCTACATAACGCACAAATGCATTCCCGTACATTAGCGTTGCGGCGCACCCCGCTCCAGTCTATAACAACAAATAATTGTTTCCTAAACAGACAGGAGGGGAGCTAGAGCTACATCACAGTATGGATAATTGATCGGTATACCAACAAGGTGAACTGTGCATTCATACATCGCGTTCTCATGATCATTTCAAATTAAAATGCACTTGTACAGCGTAATGATTTACAAATTGCACTCATTTCAGATTCGATCGTTTTGATAAATCAATTTTGATCGTAAAAAAATCAGTTTTATTGGTCTATTATACGTATTGATATGTTAATTTTAGAAGACGAAATATGTCTACATATTCAAAGGTGGAGCCAGTGAGAGATAATTTGCCGAATTCAAGGTTCTGTTCGACACCATTTAGTTCAGATAAAAGGTTTGTAGCATTCTTATATTAGCGTGCAAAATGCATTTATTCAATTTGCGATACGCGACGATATGTTTAAAAGTTGCTGTCCTGTTACAAAGCTATGTTTAATATTAATACCAAATACAATACTACTAACAAAAACTCAAAAATATATTCATGCATAAAAATAATTTTCCATCAACAAAAGTCTGTATCAACTAATACGTTTTAAGCAGAACATATTTATTCTTCGTATCAAGATTGCTTTACCTACATTTTAATAATCATTATTACATATCAGAGTGTTTGTTTAGAAGTTGCCTGCAAATATTTCCTATTTACTGCATTTTAATACAGGGGTCTCTTTGGAGATGGTAAACGTTCTTTGTCTGATAACTTAATAAAAAGGGGATGACTTCAAAGCTCAAGAGTAAATTTATGCATAAGGACTTTCTAAGTGAAGGGTTTTTTCTGTACTCCACAAAAGACGCAATATAAAACTGTTAGGATTATAATATTTTGATGCTTTTAAAAAAGCTGTGTAATATCGTTGGTTGTGTTGGTTGTAAGCGCGACTGCCGATCGGTCCTGGGTTCAAATCTTGGGTCGGGCACTACTGGATTTTTCTAATTTAGATTTTCTAGTTGTAGCTCGGAGTCTGGAAATGTGCCCAGCGTATGGCAATAGGCTCACCACCTTATTCCATAGTGAGACGTAAACGTAACTCGTGAAATGTGGGAGTGTACTACACTCCCCTGCCTATTTCTTCGAGGATTACAGGCGTGATGTTACGTTTTTTTTACATAAGGCGAACAAGGTTGTGTTATTCTATAAGTTTTTTTTCCAGCCCCTATTATCGTTCCACACTTAGACATGAGTCTTATCTCAGAGTGAGAGGGTTAAGGCTACGTACAGTCTACAACATAGGCCAGCGCGGGTTGACTAACGCGTTAGGTAACTTAACTGAGAACTTTAAGGTGTGCAAATTTCCTCAGGATGTTTTCAGTACCCATTACAGCAAGGGATATTTAATTTTGAAACGCAATGTTTGGAAGGAGTAGATATCTAAATTCTATGTTACCAAATCGTCGCTACCACTTGGAGTAATAATTATATTGAATAATTATTGGGAACAGACACATAATTGTCTGTTCCCAATAATTATGCCCGCTGAACTGGTAGACGCACGAAATTAGTTCTACGTCCATTCACTTCCGTTCAATTGAACGGAAATGAGCGTGTTAGTGTACTGGTCGCAATCTGCACGTTTATGGATGTATTAGAACCGTTAATGAACTACTCAGGTGTGACCGTTTGCATTCGGGGAACGGGTGTAACCATTAATGGCCCCATCTCTGGGCGTCGGCTTTTCCCGGAACTGGGCAGGGCCTGGAGCTTACACCTAAATTCTACCCGATGTGAATAGGTAAACTATCAATATGTAACACATTGCGAGATTTTCTACCGCTCCGAAGGTTCACTGAATACAATAAATCTATGCTTGAATCATAATAGAATATTCTTATGGCATCAACTAACAAAGATATTGCGCAGTGACAGACAGGCTAGTAGTTTAGATTGACACCTCCCATTCCAAAGGTTCAAATTCAACAGCGAACCTATAAAGAGACGATAATAATAAATCGAGAGATTATAGATCAATATTTTTATTACAGCGTCACGACAAGTCGGTTATGGGAGAAGCACAAGGCACTGAAAACCAAATGTGTTTGTCATTTCAAATCTGACGTATGTGTTCCATATTCGTCTCCCTTCATACAATCACGCCAGTTTCGAAGACTTCTCACTTCCCAATCAGCTAGTATTTAAATTATTTGGTCAAGTAAATTCTGCCATGGTCTTCCTCGGCAGCTGTATCCAAAAACATTGTGTTGTACATCGGTTATTGTACATCTTCAAAACTGTCATTCATTCTATATGTCGGAAAAAAAATAATAATAATAGTCCAATTTGCAAAGTTAATAAAATCACCTACAGTTGAATGCCTCATTGGTATAGGGGTTACCAGAGCGACTGATTATTTGTTATTGAGAGGTTTGTCCAAGTTGCAATACTTAATAGTAGCTCCGAGTATGGATTTGTGCCCGGTGTATGGTAACAGGCTCAGGTCCTATGACGTAATGGGACGTAAACGTAACTCGTGCAGCGTGGGAGTACACTAAAGTACTCTGCCTATCTTTTCGGGGATTAACGGCGTGATATTACGTATCGCGTAAAACATTCGAAGTTAGTATTAGGATCTGATCTATTATAAATCTGACGCACGCGTCGACCCTCAAATATCGAAATGGTCGCTTTAAGTAAACATATAATTTATCAATAACCGCATCCTTCAGACTGCGATACAAATTGTTTTAATACAAACATTACTTTAAAAGTAAGAATAGCAATGCTACTGCCCCAAGGGAACTGTATATATGCTCTACCAGGATATAAGCATAATTTCACAGGAAATACAGAAAATGCAAGTCGCTTGTACAGCAGATACTTTTTGTTGCAACTGCATTCGCAACTCCCAATGGATCCACAATAAGCTAAGTTACGAGTTCTCAAAGTGCACACGACCGACTTATAGCGGAAACTACGTAATGTACGAGTATTTACAATTTATACTCGACAAACAGAACGTACGGATGTTGCTCCACCGACGGTCCAAATAAAATTAATTGTTTTTATTTATTTATACATAAATTACGACTGTATGTATTTTCGTATTAGAGCAAATATATATTTGATATGATTTTTGAGTTAATTTTTATTGTTTTTCAGCTTTAACCCGTCTTACTGTTACTCTGAGAGCAGATCCGTGTTCAAGCGTAAAACGATAAAAAGGTTCAAGGTGACGATAGACATTTCCAAAATAAGATTTCAGCACTCGCTCTGGAAATTTTTAGAATTGCAGGCAGCATTTTGATACTAAAAACAATATCTTTTCAGTCAATACTCTTATCAGTTGTTGATAACAGCCGTACTTTCATCATCGACAGAGGCTATTTAGGATCAATCAGATGCTTTTTATCATCTATCTTTTGTTATGGTCCATTGCGGATAAGATTACGAAAATCTTACAACATAATTTTGTACTTTACAATGATATTTAAATTTAAAAGAAAGAAAGAAGAATATTTTAATATCTAATGGTTTTGGAATAACCTATGTTCGAGGTCCACGTAAATAAAAAAATAAAAATTCACTAATATACGTAAACGAGAAGTGACAAATTCAATCTTCGGACCCTAATAACGGAAGGTAGAACACTTATCTACTAAGCTACTCGTATCACTGATTAATATCGAAATGAGTACGAAACCAATTAAAATTTAACTACGTACATGTCATATTGTACCACTACAAAACATATATTATGTTATAGTTAACAATAGACAGGTGGAGTTTCGAAAGGGAGTTGAGGGACATAACAATAACAAATTTCCAACAGGCCCTCTCATTATTGTTATTGAAATAACTTTGTTATAGAAACGGCTTTACATCGTGACGGTGTTGTCGAAGTAAGCGAACTTGTATCGAGAGAAAACAGAGCTTAACCGTGTCGTTAAACAGTGAACTTGATAATTGACACTTCCTCTACATATGTCTTTTTAATAGTGACATTTGCCATGATAAAACTAATGCCGCACACTGCATAATTACATGTAGATTGCCACTTGTAAGCCTTGTGTTTTTTTTTATCATGTGATAGGCTAGCGTTTGGCCGCGATACCGCCTGATGGAAAGCGCGGATGCGTCCTACGATGGAGCACGCATGCCTAGGAAAAGCCTGTGTTGATGAGTATGTAAATAATGTTTTTTTTTTACTTAACATCACGCCTGTAATCCCTGAAGAGGTAGGCACAGGAGCGTAGTACACTTCCATGTTTCACCAATTATGTTTACCTGCCACAATGGAGCAGTGGGTGTAAATTTTTTACAGAAACGTTATACACAATATTTAGTATTAATATTATTATGTATTATCTCGTATTATACAAATTGCTTCATTATAACAAGATACAATAAACATTTTGGCGAAGTAATAATAACTTCTCGTCATGGCGTGACGGATCGGTTGTCAAAGAAGTTTGCTGGTGACGGAAGACGGGACGAGATGTGAGTACCTAATTAAAGAATTTCTGTGTACATGGGTGCGATTATAGTGACGCTGGTTTTTTCTTATATATAAATTGCCTACTACACGTACATTCACATTAATTAGATCTAGTATAATGGGCCAGAGACAATGTTTGTATTTTGAAATAATTTGTTAAATTTTCCATTTTGAACATTACTGAAGTTCCATGGTAAAAAAAGCATACCTCTATAAATATCTAGCCTGTAATACTGATTGACCACAGACCACTATGTACTCGTATCTGACATTGACAATATGAACGCAAACAATGAATTCTTTAATGTTTTGATTTGATGATGTACTTAACGTAACATCACGCCTGCAACCGCCGAAGTGATAGCCGGGAGTGTGTAGAACACTTCCATGTTCATCTGTTACTTTTACGTCCCACCATGCAACAGGGGAGAGCGTATTCCATGTTAGTTTACTAAACTTACAAAAGTATATGATTTGAAGGCCAAATAACTCTTAACGTTTTACCGTGTATTCAAATGAAGAATATAGTGCCTCGCATTCAAGGCCGGAAAGTAAGACAAGGTTTTCTTTCCCAAGCTAATTTCAAGCAAGACTAGCTCGCATTACTCGGGAATTCCTTTGAAGCGAGGTGTCTACGCACACGTTTCTCATTCCGTTTTTAATTGGTCCTCGCAACGAGTATTCTTTGATGGCATGGCGGTCATGTTCTCATAAATATCTGAAGGCGCTCAGTATGGAAATAAATATCTCACATGATATAACTAAATATGTACATATTACATATTCGTAAACGTTTATATATGGAAAAAAAAATGTTTATTATTTATTCATAAAAATATACATATAGGTTAAATGAAGATGACAAATTGTCGTATATTTTTCAGTGGTATATACATACATATGTACATATCATGTAAAGAGAGGACTGTGACTCGTAACATTAAAAAGATACTCGTATTCTACCACAGATGTAGGAGGAATCATTATTATTTATGCGCTCAATAAATTACCATCAATATTCCTCTGCCTACCTCTTCGGGGATTACAGGCGTGATGTAACTTTTTTTTTTCTTTTTTTTTTAAATTAACATAAACGAGCTGGCAAACATTTAATGCCAGAATCCTCATATGTTTACTATAACACATTATGGAGAACTGTAGCATATACAGGATTCCTCAAGACATTCTCTTTCACCAATACAGGACAGTGACATTGAAACTCAAAACTCACATTTTTTGTAAAGAGATACGTGTCAAGCTTACAACCTTGAACCCCAGAGCGGGAAGCTGAATTCTAATCCACTAGCCTATCACTGTTGGAAATTGGAAATTCCAAAGTCCTCCTATTAGCGCCAAGGAAGGTCACAGAGGTGATTTTAGTGCGGTAAAAGTCTCACATAACCCAGAATCTATTCCAGAACACGGGGTAGCTTTTGTATGTCCCCCCCCCCCAATAAAAAACTAACCAAATATAACTACTATTATAACCAAATATAACTACTATTGTTATATTTGGTTATCATTAGTATCTAACGTATACGACATCAGTAAAATTTAGTGTTGTAACAGCTATCATTCTATAATACATAGGTATATCTTACCATAAGCAAAGTTACCGAACTGAAAATAACAAGTGACGTAATGAGTTTACGCAGAACACAGTTTCTCCATTCGCGTTCACAAGATAACCGAGCTTACGGTGTGACCTTACCCGATGTTTGTTTTCAGTGTCAGTAATACACCCTTGTTTCTGATAGGATTTACTCTAGTAATGGTCCTATGTTGAGAAGATTTACTGATAAATAAATAATCAAATTACATACAGATTAAACTATATTAACACTATATTAAAGCCCGTTGTGAGTAGTTATTGATAGATAGTGTTATTGCAAAAAGAAATATACCAGTTTTGCTTAATAATCGTCGTGAGTAGGCCTTGTACTGATTCTGGCCCCTGGGTCAGCAGTCAGATCCACTAACGTGCTAATCGACGAGGCTAGATAGTGAATTCGTTCAGTATAATGAGTTCACACTATCTTCACGCCATGACCCTCACGGTGCCAAATATCAGACCTGCCGTACTTCTATAAAATATTGGTTCTCTTATGGGTTCATAAAAGTAAATGTTCATGTTCATAAATACATGTACCGATTCTTCGAATCGTCATGTATGGATTTGAGTTCACAAAAAGAAACCAAGAAATAAGCACTTTCAGTGTTACTCGTTTGTTGTTCTTAAATCCAAGTAATCTTTCCATTCTTTTTCCGTAAAATAATAGCGTTACCTACTCCATCATCAGGCCACCCACTATTGGCCATAGGCTTCTCTCAGGGGTCTCTGTCCATAATCTGCACGTTGATTATACGTGTTGGGTATCACAAAGCATTTCTCGCACCGCCAACGCCGCTGCCCGTAGGTGGCCAGGGCATTTAGTTGTATCCAGGTAGGCTGCGCTGTACTGCGATTAACCACTGCCATGTTTTGGCGCCTCTTACGACAACCTGGAATGTCGGCCTGGTATCTCAACCCCGACACGGATAATGTAACCTACCTACCACGAATATTTAATAAAAATATAAATCTGTTAATCATTATCAAGTAACGCTTATCAATAATTTGTATAATTTATAATTCTCTTTTTATCACTCAATTCAAATATCACTCAATTCTTTATTGCAATATACTTCACATAATTGAGAAACGTATGTGTGTAAAATGCGAGAGTATAGAAAGGTAAAACAACCTGTCATAAAATGATCAACGACCCTCTTCTGAAAGTCAAGTAAATTACCGTACTTCCGAAATATCTGTTAAATATTTGCACGGCCAGGGGTAGTTGGAACCCTATTTATCGTTCCACGATATAAGCATGTGGTGTACACACACGTTTATGTTATGTAATAGGGTTTAGAGCCTAGAATATGAGGTGAAATTTTTTTTAAATTTATTTAAAACTTAAAACAAAAGGCTCACCACTGTCATGGCAGCTCTATGACATTCAGTGTTAGTAACATAACCTGAACATTAAACACTCATAATTTAATATTTAACAGTAGGTAATATATTTAAATAGTAAAATTATATCATTGCAAACTAAAATTCCACTTAAAAATCCCATATTTTTTCTATTACCAAAGCATTGGGCTCCGTTTTATCGTTAAATGTTTCTTAGGAACATCAGTTTACTCTCCACCACGACCTCGTTGTGGTCCACGGGAACTCACTAAGAAAGATGTCGGAGAGATCCGATAATAGTCGGACTATTCTGAAAAGTATACGAGAGTTAAGATATCATACAATGTAATTACGTCTCTCTAGCTAAGCAGTATATACATTCTTAATACTTTAAGTAACATCACGCCTGTAATCCCCGAAGAGGTAGGCAGAGGAATGTAGAACACTCCCACGTTTCACCAGTTACTT
>DWDV01001652.1:0-12770 GCA_018245615.1 Mimoniades ocyalus | reverse complement strand
GAAAAATAGATTTATAGTTTTATTTTATTTAAAACCCTTTCATTCCACGAACTTTTGGACCTCCCCTCGTAAGTAGTCGTGGGCCAGACGGAGGGGAGAATGTGACGCGAATTAATTTCTTTGATGAAAAACATTATTTCCTACGATAATGTTCGTTGCTATCACTAACGGATTTTATTACTGACTGTTCTCCTATTTCGAAGATTACAATAATAAAATGGAAAAATTTGTATAAAAACAAAAATTCATTTAATAAAGATATAAAGATCTTTTTATTTAATCTTTTTATCTTTATTAAATGAACTATTATTATTGATTTATGTTGTATTATCAACTAACATAATCCTAATTTTAAGACGCTATTCATATCTATAATTGAAAATATTGGACATACAAAAGTAGCCCATCATACCATTTGGCTTATAACATGTACATACGACGAGACCCTAAGCAAAATACACCTCGGAAACATGTGACACGTTCGAGTAGCGTCTAGTCGGACTGCAGCCACTCGCCTGCGGCCCGGACGTGCGACGGGTCCTCACCTAGTATGTCCCCCTGCGTGATGATGTTGAGGAACGCCAGGGAACTGCACTCCTGGCCGGCGTACGCGTCCACGTAGTCGATGGACTTGAGCAGGTCGCGCACGTGGCGCACGTGGATGCGAGCCTCGCGCATCGTGTACGGCTCCTCCACCACCTGGGCGTTCATCATCGACATCATCATCAATTCTGAGTTCACAAAACTTAAAGCAAATAAAAACGTGTCATGCAATAGAATAGAATAAAATATAATGCTTACGTATTATATTATATACTAGTATTATATAAAAAATAGACAATAAAAAATTCTGCAGGTAGTAATTAAATTAATGACGCTACTCACAACCAACGAAATAATTATATGACTCATTACTAAATATTGCATATATTAATTGATAATTATTTATAATTATACGTTATTTTCATTAAGCAAAATAAATTTTGAATATTCGACTATATTTGAATATGAACAATAGCATTGCGTTAGTGAGATTACGACTATAGGAATTGGTCAACATACCTTTATCACGGAACCTTCTTTAAGCCCCTCGATGTTCTTCAGTTCAGCGAAGTTGTCGAGTGTGACGCCATCCAGTTGCAACGAGAAGCACGTCCTGTGACAGGTGTCCTCGCGATCCATCAAGACCTGATGTATTTCTTGCACGAGCTCCATACTCGATACCTAGAACACATTCAATAAAAACCACTTACAATTGTTACCATTCACAATTTTTCAAGCAGTTGTAGTCTAAAGTAACGTTATGCTTATAATCCCCGAAGAGGTAGGCAGAGGAGAGCAGTACATTTCCACGTTCAACTAATTATGTATACATCCCACTATGGAATAAGTGGTGAGTCTATTGCCATACACCGAGCATATTTCCAAACTCCGAGCCACTACCAGAAAATCTAAATGAGTAAAATCTGATAGTGTACGACCCGGGATTTGAACCCAGGACTACAGGCAGCCAATCAGTGATAATCTACTTGTTTTATATCCAGGCTCCTACTTCAAGGGCCGAGTTTAAATCGTTGGACGCATCTCTGTAGAGAACTGTAAGGTTTAACATTTTAATGTCACTCGCTGTAACGGCGATAAAAACATCTTGGGGAAATCTGTACATTTCAGAATTCGTCGCAATATTTTGTATAGCGCGTGAAGTCTGCCAATCCGCCATTGGCCAGTGTTGTAGGATATGGTCCTTCTCATTGCGGGAACAGACACTAGTTCAACAGTGGAACGATCTACACCATATACATTGACAGTTACAACGTGCAGTTTATATAGGCAAAAAAATGTAGATCAAAGTTTATTAAAAATCACTAAATATGCGAGTCATTTAATATAGTAATATTTCGTATTATTTGAACAAGGACCTTAAACCGATAAAAGTAAACTTCTATTGTTTATTCTTGGCAGAATGCTTCGCTTTCACTTTTAACCAACACTTCGCTCCGTACTTGAAGCGTAATTTATCAATTTAATTACTGTTACTGAGCGGTAAATTGCGACGGAAATGTATATAAACGAATATTGCACTTATGCTGAGTTAAATGACACTTGAAAAAAAACCAAATACATATTTCGAATAGGGCAACACTGACCTGTATATCCAGAGGCTCGGCTCCGGGACTCACTATTTTAACAGTGAATCCCATATCTTGAATGAACACAACTTCGGCATCGCGTTTCTTCTCGTCACCATCCTCGCTCGGGGACGACTCCCTCTCCTTATCCCCGTTCACAACAACCCCTGTTTCACCGTTCACTTTTTCCGATTCATTGTCCGATTTCTTTGATTTTTCAGTCTCTTTCTTTGCCTCAGTATCATCTTTCTCGGTGGCATCTTTTTTGTTGTCCGTTTCACTGCATTTGTCCGTCATAATAATTTTCTTTTCCTTCTTCGCCCCACCAACTTTTACATCCGACGACTTGCTTGGACATTCGCTGGGCATCGCCTCGCTTCCCTCATCGGACTTACTAGATTTTGTATCATCCGTATCACTACTAACTCCATTAGAAACTAATTTAGCATTATCACTACTACTAATATCACAATCTGAATTTATTTTTGGATTTCCGTTGATACAATTTTCAGTGCCGTTCAGTATTGGTTCTTTGGTGCCTAAAATATTTTTTTTACTATCAATATTATCGTTGGACACTTTTGTCTCTCCGTTTAACTTCATCGTGGGACTGGGGGGTTTCGTCTGCGGGGCTTTATCGCTACTGCTCTTGGTTTTTTGGCTTTCTGTAAAAATTATATCACGTTGCACTAACAAATACTTCATATAGAAATTAAAATAATAATTACGATTAAAATTTACAGAACAATGCACAACGTATGTATTAAAGTTACCAGATAGCTTCGACCTGGCGTAAAGATAAAGCCATTTTGTTACACTTCAAATAATAACTAAGTCATTGTGACTCTGTGATCAATTACGTATCTTATAACATTAAATAATAATTTTCTGGCCTCATTAATAAATTTAATATACTCGTATATTCACCAACGTTATTGGAAATAAAAATCTTTATCACATTTAACTAATAACAATTCGAATTAAAGTTTATTTTTATAACTAGAAAGCAAATTGTCTGCATTCATATAATGTTCGAAACATGTGCTTGCGAACAGTATTTCAGCTATGAAATTTTTCGTAAAGTCCAATACAATCCGTACTTTTTCAGGATACAATTTCATTATGTAGAAACATCCCGTCCTATTATTTATTCCTTATTTTTATACTACTACTCCGTATAGTTCATTTGTATTTCATTCATTTAACGATATATAGATACCTACATATTTCAAACAGAATACTTCAAATGGTCAGTGTTTGCATGTGGTTACATTTTATTGCAAACAAATTCTTAAATAGATCAATGAGTTGTAAAAACGAGGGCCAATATATTATACAACTGCGGTTTATCACGAGGAGTGCATATTTGTATCCAAACATAACATAACATCACGCCTGTATTACCTAAAAGTGGTAGACAGAGGTGCATTATACCTTCCTACGTTACACCAGTTACAAGTCACGTGGATTAATAGTATTCGAGTGTATTGTATCAAAACAACGATGTAAATAAGCGGACCTGAGCTGGGCGGAAACGGCGGGAGCGTGTTATTGGTCTGCGGCGAGGGTGGCTTGCGCGCGGCGGCCGCGTACGACACGCGGGCCGGCGCGGCGCTTCCGCCGCCCTCGTCGTCCGCGCGCCCGTTCGGAGTGCTAGCGTGCCCGTTGCTACATGCCGCCGCCTTCGTGCCGCTCTCCTTTCTCATTTTAGCTGAACACTTATCTGGTTTTTCGGCTAAAACAGGCAAAAAAAACTTCAGTTTAGTTATGCGACATTGCCTTTTAATCTGACCGACAACCGAATCACTACTCAACAGACCATCACATAGTTAAACACGAATACTCAAATATGTATGCTGATAAACCGACCGCACGAGGCCCTAGCTGCCTAGAAGCTGTTTTATTTGACATGTAAATTACGTTATATTCTGAAGAAACGGCACTAAAATTACAATACGGTATGGTGCATATTGATTTCCTTCGAGTAGAACACTGGGGTTAGGATAGTACATGAGCGGGTCGCGACGGCGCGCAGTGTGCGGGGGGCATCCCGAAGCATCGCGCATGTTCCGTCCCGTGACCGAGCGACACGTGGTCTGCGCTGGCGCACCGCCAACTATCTCCAGCGACGAGTCAATAATAGATGGCAACGGGATGCCGCCAACAATAGACGCTACCGACGCTACTTCATTTTGTAATGTTAAGCAAATGTGCAAAGCCTCATTGTTCACCACGTGGCGCCATTTTATTAAGCGTACAACATTTTCTATAGCTTTACTCAATCGACACTATTAATTTCTAGCTATCTGCTAATGAGATGAAGCACGAAATAGCTCACGCAGCTTTAGATTTTTAATCGAACAAATATGCTTGTTATCAACAAATGTATAATGTGCTTGTTATCAACGAACATAAAAAAACATTTTGCATAAGCATGCATAAGCACTGTCGCATACACTAAGTTCTTACTTAATTGAATGCGAGAAAATGAGTACTTCGACCTATTTGCCTACATAACTGTACCACATACAGAGATAACGTTATAATTAGTAATCACAGATCAACATTCATATAGAGCCGAACACTAAAAACTTCGTGAGCGAAACGCGATAAAGAGTTGTAAAGGAAATGCTAGTGACGAGCGGACGAAGAACGATACGCTGTGTACATATGAGCCAAAACGTTTACTTTATCATCACTAGGCGTTACCAAACAAGATAACGCGCGTAGAATGGCTTGCATCTAGATATTAAATCAAAATTCCTGATAAAAAGACGTTGACACAATTTCTGTACGTCGCGTGTGAGAACACTTATCGTTCAACGAGGGAACGGCGTAAGATCTGTTGAGATGAATTTACTGCATTACATTATACAATATTATCATTATTATATCGTAAAGTCAATACCTTCTTACAGGCTAAGCAGAAAACAATGGGTGCCAAATATCACATATCTATATATACCTGAGCTGGTTCTTCACTCTGTTCATACAATCACGCCGATTTCGTAAACATCTGACTCGCTCATCAATGTTATAGTTATACGGTGTTTTTAATTATATATTACTAGTACAAGTGTTATACGCGCACCCTTCAGATTTACCCTCTGCATTCTACACCCTTAGCTACTGATACGACGAGCCGCCATTTGATTCCCATTGTTACACGTCATCCACTTATGGGGAACAAAGTTTAAATGTTATTTACAAGTAATTTTCCTTTCATTTTCCTACAGCAGAAAACATAAAAAGCACGAATGTATCTTAATCTATTATCTTTCGAGCCTATTATCTTTTAAAAAAGAAATACTTTACACGAACCTATTCCATAAATTCTCGGATATAAAAGAAGACCCCGAACTCGTCATTAGCATGAGAATTGAGAAATTTCTATGTTTCTGACCCACTTTATTTAGTTCCGTATCACGTGTGAAAACAGACGAAAGGCTAAATTTAGTTGGTACGATCATATATTTCATTCTCTTATAATAGGCAAAGTTGTGATAAAAATGTTATGATTTGACCGCATCTGTCCAAGCAATGTTTGGCGACAATGTTAGTGTATAATGTAAACCTGTTCTGTTAAGTAACGTTTATGTGTCAGTATCGACAGCAGCCGCAGCAATGAAAACATAGGAGACAACGTTCGCAACAGGAAACAGATCATGTACATTATATCTCTAGAACTAAACTAGGCCATAAAAGTAGCATTGGCTTTCACACGTAAGAGTAATAGCAACATTGAATCAATCAAAAAATCGTACCTAATAGGAAGTTAATATGTTAAAAAAAAGTGAAATGTAACGAATAGCGATTAACTACGAATACAATTTTACGTCAGGACATAATACGAATACTTAGATTTAAAACTCAGATAAGCAATGGCCGTCGCCGTCGAGCTGAACAACAGAAATGACACCGATCGATGAATTATGCAAAGAGGGCCACGCTTTACTGCGCCGCACATGACGTCTGTATTGTTTAACCTTAAAGTCACAAAACATCATGTCGTTATAATCACTTGTCAACCGTACGCTTATGCTTACATTTATATTGTTGAATAGCAAACACATCCGTTTGATATTTTAGTAAAATCAACTGGCCCATGGACGAATTATTCAATTTACCACCTATTCCAACTGTATCTCTTGATGTGCTATATTTAAACACAAAGTAATAATGACTATCAATCACCATACCAGATCGGAATAGTGCAAACCGGAGCTGGCACCGTCTTAGACGTCTACTGGATTAAAAATTACTCCAAATCTCACTATTATTTTATACTATAATAATCCAGTCGACAGGCATAGTGGTGCATATGTGTATAACAAATATTAAAACTTTCGTCAATTCTTTCCTCTTCCCGTACACAATGACACTTTTAATAAATTACAACACTGCAAAGGAAGTCATTGGTCACACAAAATTTTATTTCACAACCACCACAGTATTTACCAATTCACAATCACGGAATTTTGACGTAAAATATGATTGATTAATTGACATTGTTTGTTTCTACGTGCAAGGAGACCGTTTTTAAAATCGATACCTTGAAGGTAAAACTGTAGGCGTAAGCTGCGCCATGCACAACTAAGGGGAAAGTGTAATAAAAGTGAATTACGGAATACTAGGGGCCGATACAAGGCGTATAGAGGAGAAATTTCAGAGCAGCGATTTTATGAATCCCGTGTACTGTTCATGCAATATGTTGTTTTTCTGTGAAATTTGTTATTCTATAAATTAACAGATCTGTTTAGATGTGCTATCCACTTACAGTAATTCATAACCAAATAGTGATCAAAATTGCCGCCTTACTCTCCGTCCGGGTCTGATCTGGAAATCGGACTTGACAAATTATGATGAATTTTAACAAATTATGTACGTTTTCAAGATCAATTATCATTCCTAATAATGACGAAGACCTGCACACCTTGCAATATTTTTATCAAGGTTTTAAAGGAACGTGAAGTCTGTAAACCAGAACTTAGTCAGCGTCAGATTATGGAAAAGTATGCAAAATATCAAAATAATATTTATGTAAAATATCAAAATAATTTATATTCGGATGACGCGTCCGTGACGATGTCCGCGACCATCCTCACCGTGTTCAGTTTAGTAATGCGTTTTCACATCTGCTAGTCAATCATACACACTACACGCAAAACGATGTCTCTAATCGTCGCCAAGATATATCTAACGGCACAATCAGAAACGCGGTGGACACAGCCAAATAACAATCAAAATGGAATCTCGATTGCTATTGGTCGTATAAATACAAACAATCAGATATATGATCGACCTCAACACGCTTAATTAATACTCTCTATTTCAAGACTCCACCTTATTGGTAGCAGGTCCTTCGTAGGCTTATAACCAAATAAGCGCAGGTAGTACCTATTAAGGTAGGGTACTTTAAGTAGTCCATCTATTACTTTAAATCACTATAAGGTGAAAAGTGAAGTCTCTCTCAAAAACAATATAATACGTTTCCGGTAAAGTTTTCACCAATGTATAAAGCTATTACTTTGGAAGATTTGGGTACATTACATAATGGTTAAAGCATGTGTGTGTAGTATTTCTAATTTTACAAAATGTAAACATCCAACTTACCGCGAATTGAGTTTTAATATTATTATTATATTGGCTGATATATCTATAGCGATAAAAATGGTTTGAATCGGAAAATACGTCTAGCAGTTAACTTTCATCGCTTAAGCCGTTACAGATACCTATATAAAATTATCAGCGTTGAGTTGTTTATCACAGATATCTTTAAAAAATCTACGATACGATATAGGTACCTGTGTTCTAAGATTAACCAACTGTGAGAAGATTTCTCAAAATTAAAAGAATTCACATAAAATGTCCAATTTATTACTTAAGCCCGGCGAAGCGGATCGGTAACGACTAGATGGTTTTATAAAAAAAAATCTTAAATAAACTCCAAAACATCGCAACCATGTTTATTACATAAGAATTTATATATCGACCACACAGATCGAACTCAATTCCATTCCTAACATCAATATTTTACAAATCTTTACAACAGAATAATTATTCAAAACTACCACCGTTGAACTGAAAAAATTATAAATACATTTTTATAAACTGAAACGATTATATTGTGACAGTATGTGACAGACTACATATTGTGACAGTAGGTAAGTGTATGTTGTGACGCAGAATCGTTCAATGAATGGCGGCGTTTGCGCAGATGGGCGAAGCGATGACCATTATCGCAACGAAGTTGCATCGGACATCGGCCACGACAACTAACTAAATCATATTATTACGCAATCGCAGACAACTGCGTTAACGACAAGCCACGTCACGCTGCAACGTTGACATTAATTAAGTGGTTATTACGCATTGTAATTGTCTTTTTAAAACTATTTGTACCATTTACGTTTTAATGCAAATAAACATGGAAGCAACTATTAACAAATTATTGTTTTTGTAATTTTATTAAATTAAACAATTATTTCGCTATATACGTCAACCATTAAAATAGGAAAATTCAACACTATAATTAGTAAACAATGATTAAAGTTACAAAATTAATTTTTTTACCATTATTAAAGTCAAAATTACAAATTACATTTAAAATGTGTCTTTAGACTCGTTAGATAAGAATAATATTTACAATCTATATTACTAATAATAATTTGTTAATATATTCTAAAATTATTCCATTAAGACTAAATTATGCCCTAGGAAAGAATCAGAGCAAATGATGCTGAGACGGCTTCGTTGAGGATACAGGATTGAAATAATTATAAGAAAGGCATTAGAACTATGTATATAACCTCGTTATAGACTCCAGCGGAACCGTATCACATGGAGACTGAAAGGAAAGACCCAAAGTTACAAATAGCACAGATGGGAAATGAAAAAATCAAGAATTTATATTTGACATTAGCAATGTAAATACAATTTATGAGAACATTTTAAGTAACGTAACTGTAAGGTAATCTCCGAGAAGGTAGGCAGAGGAGTGTAGTACCCTCCCACGTTTCATCAGTTACGTTTACGTCCCACTATGGGACAGGTCGTGAGTGTGTTGCAATACACTGGACACATATCCCGACTCCGAGGCACTACTAGGTAATCTAAATGAGTAAAATTCAATAGTACCCAGCCCGTGATATCAACTCAGGACCTCTCGATTAGCAGTCGCAATTACAACCCCGTGATTAACATGGCACAAAAGATTTTAACTGCCCAGCATTTAAGACAAAACGTGTGATAAGTAAATACGCTCTTACGGTGGAAATTCAACTAACTGTGTATGTAAGAAATCGAAACCAATACTTTTTACATAAGGATTTGCATGCAATTTCTTAATTATTACCTTGCAGCTACGATGATATGAATAATTTTCTGACTAAAATTTAAAACACATGAAATTCATTAAAAGTTAATATAAAGCAGTTTAGTTAATATGTATTATCGCCGTCAATCCTTTTATCTTCCCACTGTTGGACAGGGGTCGCCTCTCAGAATGAGAATGAATGGGTACGGCCATAGTTTGCCACGCTGACCGAATACAATATTCAGCAGACTTCACATGCTTAGAGAACATAATGAGAAAATTTAAGGTGTGCAGGTTTCCTCGGGATGTTATTTCCACTATCACGGCAAGCGAACCTCAAAACGCGCCTTGCTCGCAAATAGGTGCGTGGATTTGTACTCAGGGTTAACGATAGTACGATAAATTAGTTGATGACAATGATGAAACTCATTAAACTACAGTTCCAGTACAGATCCTCAAAATTGTAATTACCTTGTCGCATTTACTGCTTTTGTTGTTTTAATTACACTTGCCTATTAATAGTTACAGTAAAGGGACCTATAAAAATTCTAATTAATACTCTTGGCGTTTCAGTCTGACGCCCGCGCCGTCCATTGCATCCGGTTACACAATCGAGTCGTGCGCTATTACAGCGCACGGTAAAAATACAGGACGAAGTATGTATGAATAGAGGAATGTATGTCACAAGAGCACATCAAATTTGTAAGGATAGATCTATTTGATAATTGATATTTTTTCTCTAACTCTAACAGGGCGTGATCATATAATAAAGTAAAAATATATTGCAATGAAAATTTACCTCAATATTAGGTACTTCGTGAACAACAATATCAAAGAGTCGTTTTTCTGCTATATTAGAAATATTATAGATTTTGCAATCCTTGAGTTGCATATTTTGCATATGTAATAGTGTAGTTAATACATGTTATCATTTATCAGGCGTCGTGTAGCGTGAAATGGTGCCAAAGGCATTTTAAAGTACAGTGACATGCTTGCATGCCTACAGAAAAAACCAGTCCCATGTCCCAAAATAGAACGATAAAAAGATTGATGATCTTGATAATGATGACATTTGTATGTAATATAATTTTAAATGTCCTGTAATTTTGATTGAACACTAACGAAACAATTGCTATCCCAAATAAGTTTGTAACATTTATAAGAGTGCGGACGATATTTGTAAACACCAAAATCAGCTTACTAATTCAGTCATTTTGATCTTTCCGTTTCGTATCGATCAGGAAGAGCAACAAATTTAAACGATGGCAAGTTAAAGTGGAAGTAGCACAAAATCCGTGTCGAACGATTGAGGAAATCTATCAACCAACCTTGTTCGCTCGTCTAGAAACTTATGCAGCAGATTATTCAAGATAGAGGCGTTAATTGATCACTTGAACACTACAGACAAAATCTAAGTGTTTTATAACAATCTAAAATGAAGCCCAAGTCCAACCACGGAGTTCTTTATAGATAACATTCCAAATAGCAAAAATAGTATTTAGTTCCTCCAAATGAGTCTACAGATTCCTCATAAAGCAGGTTAAATAAATTTAGCATCACGCCTGTAATAGCCGAAGAGGTAGACAGAGGAGTGTAGTACACTCCCACGTTTCAGCAATAACGTTGACGTCCCACTAAGGAACAGCTGGTGAGCCTATTGCCATTTACCGGACACATCCATACTCCGAGCCACTACTATAAAATTAAGTTAGAAAGATCCAATAGTTTAAGGCAGGTTTACATCCCGAAAAGAAGCTTCTTTGTATACGTGATGAATTCACCCTGAAAACACTATGTATTCATTAATTGGAAGTTCTAAATCAAGTTTTAACGAAAAGACTCCAGCTAAGTCAAGTTAACTGGAATTTTTCAACAACATCCGGTTTTAGGCATGATTTAAGCGTCAATATTTTAAATGCTGTGTTCACCTTTAAATGCGGGTACACGACTCTATACTTCAATGCTCTGTTACCACATTTCCACAGTGTATATTGCGTTGGTGATCCAAATAAATAAATAAATAAATGTCTGAAAAAAAATATCAATTGCAATCAGTAACATTTCACAAATCCACATAAATTATTAATATTTCATTTTATAGCTTTATTTCATAACAATATATCTAATCTAGGACCGTTACAGCATTATTCATATATTACACTACTAAGCATCGCTGTCGATCTGTTACTCAGCAGTTAGAATGCTTTTATATACGCGATAATTGGTTCCAATTGGCAGTTGTGTTTCTTGTACACTACTTATGCAAACCTAAATTTTAACCAACGATAACATGAAGAGTTTTAATCGATAAATGCAATAATAAATAAAGTAGCTTCCTATACAATACAGTAAATTAACAATTTAACATAACTTGCTGTAAATATGATGGAAAACATCACGAGGAAACATGCAGTTGTCAGTATTCGCTCAAGCGGCGAAGTCTGCCAACTTGAACTTGGAGACCATGGCCGACTATGGCTTTAACCATCTCTTATTCTGAGAGGAGATCCATGTCCATACGTGGACCGATGTAAAGTCAATAAGACAAAATTAACCATTTTTGAGGCTGATGAAAAATACGCATAGAATTTTATAAGCTGCCCATTTCTTAACTATCAGTAGGTACCTACTCGTAATTGCAGTCGCGATAGCGTATACCTACGACTCTTGCAACTCGAAGATGTTCTGAGGCCGGTGTAAAGTGATACAAGTACTCAAATACGTAAGTCACGATTGTGTCCACTGGTTTACAATAACAGTGTAGGTGTCAACAGACAGCGCATACAAGTGTCGAAAACCGTCGACATAAACGTCGAGAAATCTATCCATGGTTTAAAGATTTTTTCACAAAAAAGCAATGAGTTTGTATTCGTGTCCTGTATATGTCAATAGACTCATCATCATCATCAGCCTATTGCACTCCACTGCTGGACATATGCCTCCCTTGAGAAGTTACGCCCATAATCCCCACGCTGGGCATGCGGGTTGGGGAACGCAATAGACCCACCTCCCATTACATGGGACGTATATCATAACTGTTGAAAAGTGGAAATACTACACTCCTGGTTCATCCTGTAATATCCCCATCAAATGACACGCCATATAATTTTCCGTATCGCCTGATAACTGGAAAAAGGCTGAAATAGTAACTAAAATAAAACAGAGATTAAATATAATCAAAACACGAAATCTAATGTAACATAATTCATTCTTCGTCTTTATGCACGAAATATAATAATTATACAAATGTGTATAAAACAAATTGAAATCTTACATTAAAGTGGTATTCGCAGCAATATATAGTAAAATTAAGACTTATAGCCGAT
>DWDV01001651.1:0-12776 GCA_018245615.1 Mimoniades ocyalus | reverse complement strand
CATCTGTGGTCGACCTGAGATAGAATCTAATCTTATCTGGGGTTGATTACAAATGTCCATGGGCGGCAGAAGCCACTTACCATCAGGTCGACTGCATGCTCGTCTTCTACTTCCATATTATAAAAAAAAAATACGGTGCATTGGGAGAGAACATCATTTCTAGAATTAATATATAGAAATTATGTTTTATTGGTATTTTCTTCAACCGACATTTTACACGCGAATTCATCAGCAAAGGACACGGTCATATTGTACACATAATACAACGTAACTTCACGCCTGTAATCCTCAAAGAGGTAGGCAAAGGAGTGTAGTACACTCTCATGTTTCACCAGTTACGTTTACATCCCACTATGGAATAGGTGGTGATCCTATTGCCATACGCCGGCCACTTTTCCAGGCTCCGAGCCACAACTAGAAAATCTAAATTAGAAAAATCCAGTAGTGCCCCACCCGGGATTTGAACCCAGGACCTCCGGATCGTCAGTTACGCTTGCAACCAACACGACCAACGAGGCCGTAATTTTACATTAGAATAACTGGTTTTGTGACGCCGAAGAATGGCTTGCGACACAACAGGTAATTAATGCATATTGTAAGATACATGCATATTGTATCTTCTGATATAATTATAGTCGGAAAACGTGAGCTAAAATCTGAAATCTTTAACTGACGATTTTCACTTGTTAACCAAAAATACGACAGCTTTCTTTTAGATTGCCAAGTATTTTCAATTAGTCGTGGGAACCAGATACATGTATCGAATACTACATGGAAACTTCTCGAATATAAGCAAGAAACTAACTATATGGCCTCTTTATTATGGTATTTGGACATCAATAATGGCATTAAGGGTTAATATAAACAGATAAATAATAACAGCATAGCATTATTTGTAAAGATACTACCGTGTCGCTGGACGTGACATAGTTCCAACAACATCGAAACAATCGAATCGAAACTCACACTGACAGCGAAGCAAATTAAACAGGAGCCGAGGTGATTTAATATAATTTACATAATATGCAATTTATATAGGAAATAAAGCGCGTATGCTCCGCTGACCTCTTGCTGCGGTCCTGCAGCAGCGTGAACAGCACGTGGCAGCAGTGCGCCGGCGCCTTCCGCGCGATGGCGCCGATCGTCATCAGCACATTGCTGTGCAGCTTCCGCTCGTCCTCTTCTATCGTGTCGTTGATGTCACCGATACATCCGTCCTTACTCTCTAAACCCCTGTAAAACATTCTCTTATATTTATAGTTCAACTTTATTTGCAATCGCCCATACCAAAAGTAATTATGCTGGTAACTCTGGTTGATAGAATACAAAAATGTTATAATAAGAAATTTAATACTATTGACATTTTTCATATGAGTAAGGAATGTTTTATAAATCAGGTATATAAGGTCATAAATGATTCCCGAATTAAAAGTTGAAATATGTCAAATAATGCAGTATCTCCCTTGCGCACGCAACACGCATACACATACACACACAAACGCACACGCACACACACACTCACAAACGTGACTTAGTGACTGTCAACTTGATATAATATACATAGTAATATTTATAAAAAGCAAATCCATAATTGGCTATATGGCTAAGATAAATGTAACCGTAGAATTAAAGAGAGCTGTGGATTTTGTAAAATAAATAAATAAATATTGCAACGCGACAGAAAAAGCAGAAATTAAAAAGCATCTATGAAAATAACAATTCTTGCAGTTCCAAGGTTACCTAATAGATAAAAACATTATCACGAATAGATACACAGAATTATCTGTGTGTGCTTGTTTAAAAAAAAACCCTTAAAATTGACGCAATTTGCATTTTAATGTTTTTAGAATATCATCAAACATTTTGTCGTTCCCCTGTTAAATACAGGTTCACTCCAAGATCTAAAACAGATATGGCCATAGTCTGAAAGGCTGGCCTAGGGGTGGCGAGGGACTTTATACACCTTAGTCACCACTTTGCTCAAGATGGTTGACCGCTTTGCTCAAGATTACCTTCACTAGTACAGCAAAAAATATTTAATCATCGCATATGATTTTGTAAAGAAATAAATAAGTTTTCTTAAAGCAAACAAAAATAATAGCTCATTTTATGTTTGAACACGGCTGGATCTCTCTTTTGTTCTAAACTTGTACAACAACATAATAAATAAACAGATTTCTAATCTTGAAAACATGTATTGACTGCCTCGATAGTCGAGTGGTTGTGGGGGATACTACCGATAGAGAGATCCTGGGTTCAATTCCGGGTCTAAAATATGAATTAAATTAACAACACGCCTATAACCCCCGAAGAGCCACGCAGTGAAGCTCCCGTGTTTCACCAGTTACATCTATGGAATAGGTGGTGAGTCCATTGCCATACACCAAGCGCAAATATACACTCCGAGGTACCTACTAATAGAAAATCTAAATTGGAAAAATCTTAGTGTCCGACACGGGATTTGTACTTAGGACATCCCGATCGACAGTCGCGCTTGCAACCAACATGAGCAACGAGAATTATGAATTAATTATTAACGACGAGCAATTAATTGATGATTAATTGTAGAGTGATATAAATGTCTGTAAGGTGCAAAAGCAATTGAAAATTATATTGGATGTGTTAAGTATTTTTCTTAGTATTATGAAACTTGAATAATTTTATCTACGTATTTTCAGCATTTATTTTTTTCTGTTCATATTAATTGCACTTTTATGAAGTATAATTGAATAGAATATCATAATAATAGTTTATTTAATTTGAACGAAAATTAGATATAACTTTTACTAAGCAATAAACATAAAGGAGGCATATTCGGTAATTCATGAAAGATGTTTACTAGATATGGAATCACATTTTCAAATGAAAATGAAAATAATTTTACACATTTTGCAAACCCTAACAAACTTGATAAATTAAAATTATGCCATTCTATGCAACACCTAAGCAACCCCCAAAAGGTTTGATCAAGAGCTGTTGTTTTTCTATCAAATCTTGATCTAGATTATTGATTCTCTCTGGCACTAATCTAATATGCATGATGAATGAATACTTTAGTTGGGAAAATAATAGCATATTCAATTATAAATAAATTTAAAGTAACATGAATACTAAGTAACAATTTATTATTGAATATTTTATGCATAAATTATGCATAAATTTAAGATAATTTTTTTACTAAGACTATTCATTTATAAATAAAAAAATGTTTCCTTTAAATATAGAATAGGTATTATGTAACATCACAACTGTATTTAACCAAAGAGCTATTCAAAAGATTGAGGTATTCTGAATTTTCACCTGTTATACATTCCACAGAATTGGGGGTGACCCTATTGTCATACACTGGACAAAATCCAGACTCCAAACTCCCATTGGAAATTGACAACAGCCAGATACACAAAGCATTCAGTAGAATAGGTAGTTATGGATAGTTATTAACATTTATCTAAGAAATATACTATGATATTCAAATATTCAGATACTCAATATGATTCACGTCTGGAACTACTTCTGTTTTATATTTGCAGAGAAATCAATACTTCAACATAATTTTTGAGACCAAATCTCTTAATTTTTTATATCATGTAGAAATCATTTATATTACAACATAGGTCTAAAGGCAATAGAACATAGGCCATCAAGATTTTGTTCAAATGTAGAATGTAGTTGATTTTTGTTAAATACACAAACATTGAGATCACTCATTCTAGGGTATACAAAAAAAAAAACATTTAAAACCATTAAACAGAACAATAAAATATTTTGTAAACCTCACAAACTTCACTATCATTATGGTCATTTTTACTTATGTACTAATGTTACTTATACAACTATATGTAATATAACTTACATGTCATAATATATTATTATTATTTTTACACCAGAAACACCACAATATCTGAATATATTAACTTACCTAGTTCCATCAGGGGGTGCTAGCCTGCACTGTAGGTATGTATTGAAAATTTCAATACATGGGTTTTGTAAAGTTTCATTACTGTAACCATCTGTATCATGTACTATTGAGCTCCAAGTGTGAAGAAACTTGTTCAAAGATTCTCGTAAAACTGTCTCTTCATCTGTCTGCAAAATGTTATAAAATGCATTGTCCTCCCAACATATGGTCTGTATACTATATTTAAGTAGCTACTTACCCCTTCCTCAACAACAGAACCCCTGATGCAGTGGCATGTGTACGTTGTAAGGTTTTGTAGGAATGCAGGTGGGGTGGCTGCTATCATTTGTGGTGAAAAGAACTGTACAAGTCTACGGTATATATCTGATATACCCAGCATTTCTCTCTCGGCCGGCTGAATGAACGCCAACATTCGCATAAAACTATTCACATAATTTTCCAAGTACTGCTGTTTCAGATTTGCAGCAGACACAACAACACCACTTAAACTAGCTAATTGTACAAGGCATATGAGCGACGGGTTGGCCAATTCTGAATTTGATCGAACATGCATGTGGATCTCAAAGAAGAGAGCTAATAGTTCTGGTTGCATAATTGTATCTCGCCAGTTCATGCTTAGCCGTAACGCCGGCGCTGTGTCGCTCTCGTATATAGCCTCGAAAGCGCCTATTAGCCGTTTCGACAGCATTGGTGATACATGACTCCAACATAAAATTGTCTCTACTATAGTTAGTAATTGTTTTGTCAACATCGCTTGTTCGCCCTCCGGACGCACACCAGATCGTACAATCTGTTCTAACACACTAACTGTGAATCTAAATATTCTCTTCATATCTATGGCTTCAAATGATTTCTTCAATCTAAAATGTACTTCCCATATAAGACCGACATCAGCTGATTTGACTGTGATAGCATACTCTTGCATGATGGCTAAAATTAGGGCACAGGCTAACTTTTGTTCCTTGATGGGTGCACTCAGAATCAACTTCTCTAATTCACCAAGCAAAGCTTTTCTTTCCCTACCACTATCCTCTATGCTGCCTCTTTTAATTATTATAGCAATGGTCTGAAAAATAAGCACACAATCAATATTTTACATAAGATTTACCAATCATCGTCATCAAACTATTACAGTCCACTGTTGAATATAAGTCTGAGGGGTTATGTCCATAATCTCCATGCTGTGCATGCAGTTTGGGGATCACATAGCACTGCTTCTCACATTGCCTATGCTGCTGCCCATATGTGGCCATGCCATTTAGCTGTGCCTAGACAGGCCGCTCCATACAGCGATCTGCTTGCGCCGGGTTTAGTCGCCTCTTACAACACTTGTATCCCGCATGGAGTCAGGAATTATATTTTTATCCTGCACCTGCATGGACTGCATCTTGTACTTGATACCAAGATACCAAGAGCATTGTACATTATCATAATTATGGTATTCTTTAATCCTTTTCGTGAATCCACAATGAATATGAGTATCCCCTCAGAATGAGAAGGGTAATGCCAGAATCTGCCACACCGACCAAGTGTGGTTTGACACACAATTTTCACACAACTTAGAGAACATCATACATAACTAAACCAAGTATACTCATAATATTTTACTTCATTGTTACAATAAGTCGCATTTAATAACTACACACATTTTTTGTAAAGAAACTAGAACTAAAACCTTGGGCTACCAGTGGTAAGTTGAATTTTAAATCACTATTAAACTATCACTCATGTCAGATTTCTTCAACTGTTATTAGAATACCTTTACATTACTTGTCATGACGAAGGTGCAAGCCTAAATTCGGAATTTAAAATATATTGGTATTTTTGAAAAATAAACCAATAGTAGGATAAACCATCAGAGATATACAATTTAACAAAAAGTTAACACATATTGAATGATAGTTTATTTTGTATATTATAGCAACTAACAAAGAGAAAAAGGTATGGAATAAAGGAATTATTTATTTTAGTTACTTGAATATCTATATTAATACATATAACAATGCTTAAAGTGTCATTAGTGCTAATTACAGTTGGACTTGAAAAATTATTTGTGTACAATGATAAAAAATTCATGACAAAAGTCATAGGCTGCCTATAATGATGCACCAAATGTTAGATAGTTTCAAATATAAATATATGTAAAGTCAGAAGAAAAAGCGCTACCGAAATGTTTCACATGCGTGTGCTGACGTAACGACTAGTAATACGAAAACACAATGTACCTAGTTAGTACAAAAATATTGATTCTTAGTATGTATGTCTAGAAAAAAAAGTATGTGACAGCATATATACTACGTCACTTCACGCCTGTAATCCGCAAATAGGTAGGCAGAGAAGTGCAGAACACTCCAATATTTCTTCAATGACATTTACATCCCACCATGGAATAGAGTGATCCTATTGTCATACACCGGACACAAATTCAGACTCCGAACGACGACTTGCAATTTTAACTAGAAGAACTGCTAGTTAGACAAATCTAGTATTACCCGACCCGCGAATTGAACCCGGGACATCTCCTCGATCGGCAGTTGCGCTCGCCACCACTCGACTAATAAGGCCCTCGAAATTAGGCATATATACTATTTGTTACAAATAAGCCACAATAATATGCTATGATGATTTACAAGCATTGTTTTAAGGCATGGCATATTAATTTCCATGAACTAAAGTAATTTCATTAAATACAATTTTATGAAGATAAACTTTGTCTTTTACAGCATGTTATTTGGACTTATTGATTAGGAGATAGCAAATAATTAAAATAATTCAGCACTATAGCTAGAGTATAGTACAATACAGTGCATTAAAAACCAATGAATTATATTATAATTACATTACATGGTATCAATGTATTACATTAGCACCACACAAAGAAATAACTAAAAATACTGTTTTTGCTGAAGTATTGTACATTACCTGAGATTTCTTTTAAATTACATGTAAGCACATGTACATGGGGCACAATTACAATAAAAAAACATCACTTAACACTACCCAAGTCCTGAGTCCCAGCATTAAAATCAATTTGTCTCACAAAATCCATAAATAATTTTACAACCTTGCCAACCTTTTAATCTTCCATTGCTCTGTTGATATCTCTTTCCATAACTGATTCATGCCTAAAACATATCCAGCTACACTAATCATTGTAAGGATTATCAACATATTATCATTGGGACACCTCACATCAGACCTTGTAGCCCTAAAATCAGAGTCTATGTAAAATAACTTAACTGCCTTGTTGGTCATGTTGGTTGCAAGTGCAACTGCCAATCAGAAGGTCCTGGGTTCAATTCCCGGGTCATGCACTACTAAATTTTTCTAATGTAGTATAGTAGTGGCTCGGAATCTGGATATGTTCTCGGTGTAGTGCAATAGGCTCACCACCTATTCCATAGTGGGATGTAAACGTAACTGGTGAAATGTGGGAATGTTCTACATTCCTCTGCCTACCTCTTCAGGGATTACAGGTGTTATTTTACATTTAGGTAAAAATAACTTTATAGTTACTTTACATAAGCTGCTGCTACTAACCAACCTGCTGTTAAAACACAATATTTGTAAATCAGATAATTTTATTTATTTATTAAACATTTTGTTATTACACATATACAGAGTATCGTTAAGGAGGGTGTGAACATAAACTCTAAGGAGGGTGTAAACATAAACTCTGTGGAGTTTGATCGAAAGGTCATCTTACTTTATTAGTGGGTAATAATAATTAATGTACATAATTGTAAGGTAGGTATAAGAACCTTTTGTTGATGATCCTTTCGTGTTTGTATTTTTGCTTTATGCAGCTCTGTATAGCTACAGTACAGGATGGTTCATTTGTGACTATTTAGTATGTGTATAAATTTATATGTGCTTATATGATTTTGCTGATCCATTGCTCTTGTAGTTAATGAACCAAACTGCTATCCTGGGGTTCAATTACCTCCCAAAATATATATTTATGTGATGGGCACAAATATTTCTTGTGTCAGGATATAAAAAATTATCTATATATGTAAGTAATATTTATGTAAATAAATAAATGATTGATGATAAACATGTAGTTCATCAACAATCAGATTCTCATAACACAAGCATTCTTAACACTAACTTTGGGATTAGATGGTTGTGTGTGGAGATGTCCCAGGAAATTATTAATTTTATTAATGTCTCAAGATAAGCACTCCTGTACATCACAAAAATATCCATGCAGGTTCAGAATCAAACCCACAACTGACAGTCATGTTAAATAACGACTTAACTTGTAGAACTCCCATTTATACAATAATATTGATTCCCTATTTTCTTGCTAGAGCCACTTGTTACTGTAAAATTCGAAGTTACTAATTAGTTTAACATACCTGCAGCAATTTCTCCTTTAAAAAAGGTTGTGCTTCTTTTCTCATTAAGTAATTGAGTAGGTACTCTCTCAGTGAGGAAATATCTTGTACAGACAATACATTCCACTCCCTTATAAGTGCAGACTTCAATAGCCCAGCAGCCTCAAACAGAACATAATCGGAAGTGGACTTTTCCAATATCTCTCTACATAGCTGATATGGATTTTTAGTGCTTCTGAATTCAAGGAAAACACCTTCTGCTTGATGTCGCTGCTCCGAAGTCACCAGATTGGGAGGTGCCTGTACAAAGAATTGTTTATATTATTTTTGATTAAAAGTGAATTTAGAACAATTAATGCCATTGCCCCATTTTAGGTTTATAGTGCAACAGCCTGTACCGAATTTTATATTTCCAATGTAGGCACCAATCTAAGGTGGAATACTACTAATTAATATGTGGGTCGTCTGTAATTAACGTCCACGAGCTGCGGGTGATTATCTCAAAAGTAAATTACTTCATTTTATTTCCTTTTCGGGTTGAATCTAAATGTTGAATATATATCTGATTTATTCATTAAATAAAAATGTAAAAATTTTGTCAATACGTTGTTTATCTTACCAACAACATCTGGGCCGCTGCTTCCAAGGTTTGGATGGCGGAGTTATCCATTGTGTTTATTTACTGCTTTAACAATAATTTAGGGAACAATGATGAATGGTGAAGTAAATTATCACTCCTACCGATTCATATCACAAACCAAAATCATACATAAATCACATAACTGTTAAAAAAATCTAGCGGATTTTCAGCAACAATTCACATAACAACCATTTTTCGTTAATACCTGACAGTTCCTGTGTCGTTTATAGACTATAAAGTAAAACTGTCAAAATAAAGTAATAACTATTTTAGTTTTTCCGGCATTTAAATCTGCCTTGTAACTCATGAACTTGTCTGTTTTCCTTAAGGCAAGAAAAGATGATCATGATATTAAAGGTGTAGGTAGGTAAAAATCTTTTGAAACATTTTGGGACCTATATTATTGCATTTACGTCTATCATAAAGAACTTAATCAATTGCGACACTGAAAGTAGACCTTCAGCCTGAAGGAAATCAGTTGGCGTATTATAAGATAGGATTTTTCCTTATATCATCCTTATAAAGACAAAGGACTCGCCTAATAAATTCAATAGAAACCATAAGGTTTATACAAACGGATTCAATATTATTGCCATTAGTCTGTCTTTGCAAGACAATAACTCCAAGAGGGGTATTAGCTTATAATCCTCACGTTAGGCTTGCAAGTTGGAGATCGCAGAACAGTTTCTTGCATCGCCTACACTGTTGTTACTACAGGCGACCTAGGCAGACTCGAGTCATACTGCGATCAGACAGTGTCAGGTTTGACCGCCTCTTACGACACCTTACTATCCCTGTATGGGATTGAGGAATGTATTTTTTCTCCGCCCTGATACGGACAATATACAAAAGCTTACCGCATCAATAAACATATGTTTTCTTGTATACATAGTATTCACTATACTCAAGAGTGAATAAAATAAATAATTAAATGAACTTTTCTTGTACTAGGTAATGCATGTGGCTAGGGTAGGTATTGCTTAATTTCGGTATGTACATACTTAACGTGTCTGTACATTTGATTACATAAGGTTCTATTCTGTGCACTAAAATGCCATTTTTCTGGTTGGTTGGAATGAGTGATGAATAGCGCCAATTATGTTTCCCTGGGATACCCAACAAATAATTAATTATTTTAGTGCAAATTAGTGATCTGAATGATAGTGCTACCACTATACATGTAACATTGATTCAAATTTGTGGAACAGTAGGTAGGTACATGAAATTTTGTCATCAGTTCTCATATCATTAAGAGCATAATTTTTATCAATTTGTTTTTGGAACAGTTAAAATAAAAATAATTTTAAATAATGACATGATTTATTCCTAACATAATTTTTTTTTACCTATTTACAGTGAGGTGTATGAAACTTATGATTCATTTTCAATCCTTTGTAATCTTTTTTCTAGTAGGTAAGGATCCAACTTATGCATACACAAAAATCTCCCATTTAGAAATAGCACTGGGATATCATATCTGTACAACCTTAACCATCTGACATTTTCTTTCTCTGTAATATCTATCTTTTCAATGATTAATCTGTCCTCAAAAGGCTCTAATTGTTCCATAACAATGTCACATAAAGGGCATGGATCTTTTGTGTAAAAAGTCAATACAGGTGTGCTGCCTATGCCTTCCGCTCTGAAAAAATTAAGAAATCTGAGGGTAGGTCATTGAAATAAAAAAATTAATTGAAAGGATTTCTTGATTTAATCAGCCATCCATATACATGTAATATATTTTTAACTTAATAACCAGATGTAAAAATTTATAAATGTAATAATGATCACTATAACAATATATAAATTTTTTTTTATAGACAATACTTATTTCATTATACACCATATACAATACCATTTTATAGGCTCCAGTTGAACAAGGCAATACTTTTTAAGTTTTTCATAAGTCAATCTGATTGCAACTTACATTTATAAGCACTGTGTTACAAAAAATATTATGAAAATTATAAGTAATACAGGGGTAAATAGCACAGATTTAAAATAAAAACAACAATTTGTGCTGTCAAATTTTGTATCACAGTGCATTGAAAAATATATTTCAAAACTTACAATTTTTCAATCATAATGGATGAAGCACCACCACCACCATTGCAAATAGAGGCCACACCCTTTTCTCCCTTTTTAAGGGCATGACATAAATGGACAACAATCCTTGCTCCTGACATGCCAATTGGATGACCAAGGCTTACAGCTCCACCATGAACATTTAGTTTTGAAGGATCTAAACCTAACAGTTTCTGATTAGCAACTGCAACCACACTGAAAGCTTCATTGATTTCCCACAAAGCAACATCATCTTTATTGACACCAGTCTTTTCCAAAAGTTTGGGAATGGCTACGGCTGGGGCGATAGGGAAGTCAATTGGATCACACTCTCCATCAGCATAACCAACCACACGAGCAATTGGAGTCACATTCAGTCTTTTAGCTGTCTCCACAGTCATAAGTACCAATGCAGCTGCACCATCATTCAATGTAGATGCATTGCCAGCAGTAACTGTTCCATTCTCCTTTTGGAAAACAGTTGCCAATTTTGTGAACTTATCAAAGTTCACTCTCTTGTATTCCTCATCCTCGGCAAATAATACTGGTGGTGCTCCACGCTTTTGCGGCACTTCAACAGGCACAATTTCATCTGTAAAAGCCTTATTTTCATAAGCGGCAGCACTCTTCTTGTAACTGGAGATTGCATAGTCATCTTGCTGTTGCCTTGTGATTTCTAGTTTTTTTGCTGTGTTTTCTGCACAGTTCCCCATATGGAATTTGTTGTATACATCAGTTAACCCATCAAATACAATACCATCAACCAACTGCATGCCACCATATGGGGTTTCTCCTCTCTTCAAATAGAAAGGCACATTTGACATGGACTCCATACCTCCGGCTAGTATGACATCTTGAGTTCCTGTTTGAAGGCCTTGCGTTGCCAGTATAACAGACTTCATTCCAGATGCACAGACTTTATTTATTGTAGTGCATATTGTGCTCTTTGGAAGACCAGCAAATATTACAGCTTGTCTAGCTGGAGCTTGTCCCAAGAAGCCTGAGCACACATTGCCCATGTATACCTAGAAATAACAAATTAGAAAAAAAAATAAGATAGTTGTTTTATACTGATGGTGTCCATAAACTAAATATTTTCTTTATATACAAATAACTTAATATTTTTAACTTGATGGAAACTTCTTGTGTTCCAAATGTAATGGACATTTACAGTTTTAAATAAAGAAATACTAAACACCTACACCCAGAAACCTATGTGCAGCAATCTAGAAGTTTCACTAAATAGAGTTGTTAGCTATTTGAGCAAATCTCTAATACTATAAATATGACAGTTTCTCCCAGTAAGACTGAAAGCATTATACTACCAACATCATTATAAAACATGTGTTCTTGCCAGTTTTAAGTTAGGTTAATAAAATTTGATACATAGTTTCCTTGTGTTGATCTTTTCATAGTACAGGGGAACCTCGATAAGTCGAAAACGTCCATAACTCAAAAAAATGTTTTGTTCCCTTCCCTTCAAGTCCTAAAACCTCCATTAGTCGAAATCTCAAACCTCTATAAGTCGAACTATTTAGTGAGTCCCTGCAAACCATTTTGGTATATCTTTTCCCTCTATAACTCGAAAAATTAAAATATACCTCTGTATCTCGAATATGGCACTGTTTTATTTTACAACCTTTACAGCTCAACCGACTTTAAAGAATAAGAATTTGCCGTCATTGTAAATACACCATTGTTTGTTAGAAACCATTTGGGAGTATACAATAAATAGGATTACCATTTAAGGAATTTATGACTCACATTAACACATGCTTGCTTTTTTATTTTTATATTGTAAGAATATTTTGAA
>DWDV01001650.1:0-12776 GCA_018245615.1 Mimoniades ocyalus | reverse complement strand
ATCTTTTACTCGTTGTTTCTATTTTGCATTAAAATTTGTATACGAAATCTTTACTTTTTTTAATTTTATATCTTTTATTCTAATTTTTATTATAAATAAAGTTTGTAAATTATTAATAACAGTTACTTTATGAGCGACTCGCCAAAAATTTTATTTATTTAATTTGGCCCGTTGATTAAAAAGGTTGCTCACCCCTGATCTAAGCCATTGGCCGCTTAAAAATCATGTCTAAGTGGAACGGAATTGAGTTGCTCGGTGAACAAAATCCGATATTAGCACATAATTTCAAAATAGTTTTGTGCGTTTCTGTTTAGAAGACCCCTTAACTTTTCTATAAAATATTACGAACGATATACAATATGTACCTACATCTTCTGAAACAAATGTAAACGAGTTATCGCTCTGTATCTGAGTCCTATCGTTCAACGTTCTCCTATCGTTCTGAATTCCAAAAGACCGAACGATATAAAGCTCGCTGAGACGGTTTTAATCGTTAAACTCTAAAGTAAGAATATTTGTGGTAGTAGGGGAACTGAAGGCAAAACGGACTATGCAGGCAAAACGGAACTCTTCGATTACTTTAACACTATTCGCGTTATCTATGTAACGAGTGGCGCAAACAATTAATTCCTCCCTCCCTGCTGTGTGTCAGTATTAGTGGAAGTGAAATGCTACAACACGAATTTTTATGACAATAAGTCGTTTTTCTGCTATTTTGATGTAAAAAACATATTTTTCTACTTGCCTACCCTTTTTATGCACTCATTATTCACTATATTTTGTGTAACCATGATCATTCACATTGTTTAAGCTTTAGTTTAGTGTAAAAAGAAAGATAACATATTTCATGCATAACCTTAAAATTGCATATGAAAAGAAAAAATACCTGAAAGGCAGAACGGACCCGGGCAAAATGGACCAGTAGTCCGTTTTGCCTTCATATTTTTTGTATGAAACTACCTATATCAATCTACTTAAACACATATTCCGGAGTCAACTGACTATGAGGGCCTATATCAAGAGATAAATCTCTGTCTCCATCAATACTAGCGATGACACCATTTTAATTTGTTTCTGAAACCAAAAACTCTGTCTTGGATAATGATAAAGAAGATTTGTTTTGTTGTTAGTCCAAAAAAGCTAATGCCGTTCTAAACGCAAAAGTAACGGAGCATCGAGAAGCAAAAGTACGGTATTTACATCTTCACCTTATCGCAGGGAACTTTTATCAAACATTAAAATAAAAGACTAAAACAAAAACTTAGATCTGGTAACTAAAAATAAAAAGAGGACTAAAGGAAATTCATCAAAAAAATCCTAAGGCAAAAAGAACAAAAGACAGGAAAATTTCATCGTCTGACGAAGAAGGACATGACACAGAATGTTTATTGCTCTCATATCTTCTCCCAATCAAACGAAGGGTGGCTGTAGTGCACAGTTTACCGACTCTAAGCACATTGTAGCTGTGCCGGTGTTGGTGAAGAGGATGAGAACGCAAAATTTGTGTGCGAAAATTGTTCACCAGATTAAATCGTCTCGATTATTAGCCAGTCCATTATGCCTGCAAGTGAGGTCCGTTTTACCTTCACGTGAAGGCAAAATGGACAAAAGTGAAGAGTTTGGAAATCATCCAATATCTTTAAATTACGTGATTTAATTTATATTGCAATAATAAGAAATTATAGACTGATTAATAATAAACATATTATAAAAAAAGTTTCTATAATAAAGCTCTAGTTTGTTGATTACGATTGGTTTTTCCTTAAATATACCGTTTTGCCTTCAGTTCCCCTACGACTCTTACGATTGTCAATATTAAATTGTATGGAAATCAATTATTTAGGTTTATAGAAACTCAAAATTTCCCTTCGATATAACCCATGTTTAGATTTAACTTATATCGTGACCAATATGTAAGTGAAAAACAGCTTTTTAACACGAAAGCTAAAATGTTATCTTAACATCATAAGAATAATTATATTTTAAATGTTGCCGAATTTTCAATTACATAGTCACAAACTATTTTTAGAATAGTTAATATATTTGGTTTCATGTTTTCACCAATTCCCTTATCGCAAATCTAAAACGTGTACAGTCATAACATGTTTTAATATTGTTTCATACTAATGTAAGTACTTCGCGCTTTATACCTTTGGAAAGCTTTTTTCCATTAGCTTAAGCTGTTTAGAAATATGTTTTACTACACCCGGAACAATAAAGGGAAGTGGTCGTGCTAGGTGATGCTTTACGAATGTTACCTTTTATAAATCGCTGAAGATAACTAGTCACGCCGCTGTGATTACGTAGTAGCGAGGTACCTACTGACACGTCGCAAGCGAGAGCGGAATCAGACGGCGGTAGGAGAAGCGCATGTATCGCAAGTGCCAAGTTGATTTCTGCGTGTTGCACACGTTACGACACACTCTGCGCGCACACATTTAGGGGAATCAATATCGCATTTAATGATTCAGAACCGAGCGGTAACCCATTGGTACGGTGCATTTGAGTTGGTTTTTTTATAACGTATATTTACTAGCTAAACGTATTATGCTCCTGCCATGCGTAAAATCATTCTCATTTATCTAGATCTAAATTTCCGTATTATATTCGCATTTTGAACTGAAATGATCGCCGGATTTTGTTGTTAATATTTCGTACATTCAGTCGGCCATCACTACCTGAATACTTGTTTTATGAGTTCTGATGCGTCATCAGTACCTACTACAGAAAATACAAGATACATATAGGCACGAGTATGTAAGTCACAATTAAGTCATGTTTTGAAAAGATTTATTTACTTTTTCAATATTTACCGACATTTGGGTTTCGATAACCGATGACTACAGGTCTAATGATATAAAAAAATAATAGCTGCTATTTCCGTTTGTCTTTAGACAAAAATATTAAATAATAAAAGCACGAAATTCCGTATGCTTAAGAAAAACTATATTCATCTTGTAACTATAGCTAGCTACAAATATATTTTAATATATAAGGAAGCGTTTAAAGTTAAACAAAATCTAGACTTAGACGTCATCCTTAGCAGAAGTCAAGTAAGATTAAAAATCATCTCACGAAAGCGACATAAAACCTCCAGACGTTCTCCCTTATCGTTATTCATTCTGCATTCACAATTCCTTCAATTTACTTTGTAACGTATTTTATATCGAAGGGTAGAAATGTTTTATTTAAATCCTCATTGATATTTATCACACTACTATGATATTAGCTTTATTGAGACCTGTCTCAGATACGCTTAAGATTCATTAACTTTTGCATAGAGCTATTCATATTTAAGTTGTCAAATAACATAACTCAAAATACATCACCCCCTTACCTATCTTATACCCTTACTATCGTTACACTCTTGGACATGGAACTCGTCTCTGGACGCGAAGATTTAAGGCCATAGTGTCCCACACTAGCCAAGTGCGGTTAGGAGAAAAAAATTATTTTGCCCAAAATATTACATACCAAACAAAAAAAAAACAAATAAAAACCTTGATGCCCATTTGCAATATACATCCGTAAACTTGTATTCAGTCCTACGGAGAATGTGAACGATGCAAAGCAGGAGTAAACAGAAATGCAGTAATCTTAAATTCCACAGATCGTATGCGAAGTTACCATCTGGCTATGAATACATATGTATGTGTTGATAGTCCGGCCCTTCCGCGTTTTCCTTTCGGGCAAAACGAGCTGCGGTCTCGACAAGGTTACATTAATGCTAAGTACATACTTACCGATTAATCGTAAAACGAATAACAAAAAAATCGGTAAATTTAATGTCGATAACGCGGCCATGACTCGGTTAGAGGCACGTTGAAAACTTTACAATAAACGGTGACTAAACAAAGAATTATTCTAATGACGCAGTTTATATGCTGAAGATTATTATTTTTTGTTACTATTATTATAAATATTGTTGAAACACAACACCACGCCTATAATCTCCAAAGAAGTAGGCAGACGAGTGTAGTATACCTCCACGTTTCATCAGTTACCTTTACTTCCCACTATGGAATAGGTGGTGAGTTTATTGTCATACATCGGGCACAATCCAGACTCCGAGCCACTACTAGAAAATCTAAGTTACATAAATTCAATAGTGCCCGACCTGGGAATTGAACTGACGACCTCTCGATTAGCAGTCGCGCTTGCAACCAACACAACCATGGGGGCAGTAAATTATATCCTAATTATAGTTTATAGAAATATCAGAATCAGGCGTGAAAATATAAGTATAATACAATCCTATAACATGCTGTATTAAAATTAAAATCAACGCAAAATGCTTACCACTAAACCATTGGTGACTACTCAAACGGAAATAAATAAATCAAATGTAATTTAATGTAATATTGTTTGTATGTATGTATGTATATGTTAACAAACATAGAATAGCCAGTGGCATCAGGAACTGTTCTTAGCGACTCACAGTTGCCGTAAATGGAAACCTGCTCTCGCGAGGCCTCGAAGAAAACAGAAACCATTGAATGAGGTGTATACTTTTTTGTTGAAAGCTCCAACTTTTTTGTTTGGTTTTGGCACTACGCTTATTTGAGATGCTGAGTCGTGACTGATTAATTCAACAATCAAAGTATAAGAAAAGAAAAAACAGACGATTTTTAAGTTGAAGGTTAAATAACTATATCAAGTTGCTGTCGAAGATGAAATAACAATGATCCGAAAAATGTCTATTTTTAAATAATCAGAGAGAATAATAAGAAATTACATATTAACAAAATGATTAAAAAAACATTTATGTAAAATTATACAACAGATGAGGCACTAGCAATAGAGGTTTTCAAGTGTTTATAGGTTTAAATTATTGATAGTCTATGTATGTGACATAATATGTATGTGACATAGGAATTAAAAAGAAATAATTCGCATTTTTACCTTGTTCGTGATTCCGATTTATACGTATTATTAAATACTCTGTATTCTTATTGGAATAGTGTGAACATTCTGTCTCGTTATTATTTCCAGGGTTGGCCTCTCTGGGAGCGACTAGAGTCGACGGAGCACGAGAGGCGGCAGCTGCTGGTGGCGCGGCTGCCGCTCGTGCGCACGCTCAACGGCGGCGGCGCCGTCGCGGCGGAGGAGCGCGACGCCGCCGAGCGCGCCTTCATCAGATACTACATGGAGAAACCGGAGTCTGACCGCCCTGATAGGTATGACACTTTAATTATTGCGAACGTTAGTGCCTATAAATATTTAATAAACTTATCCTCCCGGGATTGTAAACCACCAAAAAGGTAAATGTGAATGGAGGCCAAGTTCGTTACAAAAAGCATACAATTGTGTAAGTCAAATGTATTTTTAATTATGAGAGGTCGAAAATGGCCCGAATCGATTCATATAATGTATAAAACCAATGCCGGTGTCGCCCGTATGCTTTACGAACTTGGCTAATACACTACCGTGTGTCTGGATCACTTGGAACGTACTTTATGAAGTTGCTTTAATTCAAGAATCTGAACCTGATAACACACAATAGTTATGTTGGGAATGATTCAAACATCTTTAACATAACGTCATTCTAGATGATTATATTCTTTTACGTCAACATTGCCCAGTTCTCTTTTGTAATTCGTTAAAAAACATTCATACTCAATTTTATAGTCATAAATAAACTTACACAAACATTGTGACTAAGTGCACATTATTTGCAATGAAATACAAAATCATTGTAGAAATAGTGTTAAAGGATATTTTAACACGATGTGATTAAAGGAGTTGCGAATAAGGAATATAGAGTAGGCGGGAGAATTTGCACAAATACAGACTTGACCCAAATGTCTATATTAAACAGTGCGGTGATTGAGACTCAATGTTGTATCCAACGTTTGTGGGTGGCCGTTACTGCGGCCACGATTCTCATGTTATGTAACTCGATTTTTTCATCGCATACGATGTGTTTTCTAATAGGTATTAGCTGAATACTATGCCTTTGAAATAAGCATTTACGGTTTTGCATGGAACGGTTTCTAGTAACGGTACGGCCTTTTAACTTTCAAATTTGCAACTCTTCATCAACGACCACCTTATTCTCATTCCAATATAAGACACGGATTTCCTCTTAGCATGAGAAAAAGAAAGATTTGTGCACCAGGAATTGATCTCCGGATCCTGCAGTGAGTTTAGATTTCAAAATCTAAACTACTAAGTATCACTGCTATATTATATACGCTGTTGAAATTTTCAACCGCCTCCTGAACGTTCTTCTATATTCTTCCGAGTTATTTTAGTAATTTTTTTTATTCTTGTTGTTGTATTTTAACAGCAGTCATCAACATTACGATTGATTTTTGACATAAGGAATGGGTGCTTATATTCGAGGAATAGTAGGCAGTAACATAACCTTGGATAAGACTATTGGCTCGTTAAGAAGCTGTTCTCATACGGGTGCCCAATAACCGCGAATTAAAATATCTCTACCACTTCGCATCGTTGCTAGAAGCCTTCTCCCCACCTGCTACTTGTATAGAATAGTCGGTAGTCCTCAACACTTGAGTCCATCGAAAGTGTTCACCTGTACACCGTGACACGAGAAACACAGGGTCTGACGACAGACTTCTCCCTGTGCAGGTACTGGGAGCTGGTGGGCGTGCACGGCAAGCTGGACCCGCTGGTGTCGGTGGACCTGCGGCCCGAGAAGCGCGTGCAGATCACGTTCACGTGCGGCGCCGCCAGCGAGGTGCGCACCGTCGACGTGTACAGGTAACGCCGCGCCCGTCGCCACCTGGTGTGGTGTAGCGTGGCTATAATAATAATAATTGTTTTAAGAAACATTGACGTACGTACTCAGGATTATCATAATGTTTAAGGTGTTTTTATTTGTCCTATAAAATCTCATATTTCGAATTCCTACAGAAATATAAAGGATGGCATTGAAAATTTTAATACATAGGTACATTGGTTTTTTAGCTATCCGGGTACTATAACAAAGCTTTTCCAAGTTTGAGATCTGATCAGATGGCCCAATAATTTGTCCCCAGTATATTGTAATAATTACTTGATTTTTCATTTTAGAACTGTGTCAGATTTAAAGACGCGATTAGAACGGCTAGCGGGATTCCCGGCGTCAAAAATGAGGCTCTTCTACGTTGATCAGGAGTTGAGAGATTCGCAGGTAACATAACTTATATATGTAACTCTGTTTTGCGATATATCATTACTTACATTTTATACATAGTCATAATATCAAATACTCTAACACATGAAACTCATATTTTATCCAGGATTTACTCATGTTATCCTGGCTGAAGGAGTAACTTAAAATTTCTCAGTTTATTTTGGACTGCCCACCAAAACAAAACAAAACATTATGCAAATACTATCGTTTCTAGATACACTTAATGGTTTCCCCTTCAACCCTATATGGAAGATTCTGGGATCTTCAACCTACCACAAAACCCACCTTCCCCTTTATAACAACAAAATTTGGTATTTTAATATTCGTATCAAACATCACTAATACTGGATAATGTAGCTAACATAATATCTGTAATTAACCTTAGAATTTATTTCTGAAGCCTTTTCAGGGACCCGAGGAGATGAAGTACCCCACAAAGCAACTATACTCGTATAATATACGATCCGGAGACGAAATAATCATAGACTGCAAACTAAAGCATTCAATATCGGCCAATTCTACTGCCTGAGGTTTACAGAAGCCAACCGTGTTGAGTGCCACAACTACCCGACCGTGGGAAAAGAATATTTGCCAACAAAAAATTGGATTTGATTAATGTTACGATATAATATCCGATTTTACCGTTTAATCCATGTAACGATTTTAGTTGACAAGAAAATTATCTCCGAAGTTAAAAAAAATATTTTGGAAATGTTAGCAGGAAAATCTTGTATATTTCGACTGTTTTGTAAAAAAAATTTGACCAAATTTAAACGCCATGAAAAATTCTAACAATTAATATCTTAAAATTTAAATTAGGGTAGCGAGTGCTATATTGAATTTAGTATATTATTAACATTATACGTACCTACGTTGTACCTATTAACGTGTTGTTACGGACTGAGCGATCTCTATGTAAAAATACAAAATCAATCATCATGTCCGGAAGTGATTTAATTTTAACACTAATACTACCTTTTTCATGGGCAATACAATTAGACACAAGCCCAAATTTTTACTTGTTTTATTCCTAATTCAAACACATCTACCAAAAGTAACAACATTGGTTTGTCTGGATTTATTTTTCTGAAATTCAGTCAAAATTACATAGCTATTTCATTTATTACTCTCTCAATAAAGTATTGAAATAGATTTAAAGATGATTATATGCTATTGTAAAAATAAGTAATTATATAAAACTTCAATGGTTGTCACAAAGCATTTAGTTTTTAAGTATTTGCTGCAAGCTGAAAGCTTGTTCGTTCACATCCAATTTATTTTAAGTTCGTTATTGAAATGCACAACATTTACATTGTCACTGCAAGAACTGAATTTTTCAAATTTACAAATACAGATTGGATGTAATACTACTTTTTTTTTATTTGCAATAAGCAACTGTGATAATTAAATATAGATAATGATTTAAAGTAAAACCGAATATGAAATACTTATCGCGACTGTATTGTAATTATTGCAATATCTTATTTTTGTATAAGTCTGGGTGTTAACATAACTCATGCAATCAAATTATCACTACCTTGTACATGTGCTTTTATTAACAATGTAAAGTGATATAAACTGCCATTTTACTTAACATGGGTATACCATTAGTTTTAACTGAATGTTTCTAAATTGTATAAACTCATCTATACCCACTACTAATGTGTATTGTTACATGTAAAACAATGTTTTAGCAGAAGTTCTAGTAATTTTGTATTCAGTGCAGAATCATAGTTGGTTTTTTTTCACTAAATGTTAACTAGAATAAAATTAAATGATAAACTTGCCCAATTTTGTTTTTATACTGTATATAAAATATAGCTGCAAATAAATAGTGAAATTATAAATTTGGATAGATGAACATTTTCTAGCCTCTTGAAATCCCTGAAAAAGATTAAGTGATGAGGTGGACTTATGACATATTTAACTCAGTTTCATACATAGTGATAATCCTTAACTTTCCTTCGACAGTATGACCTGTTTTCATTTATAGTCCAAATAGATACAATTTAATATACAGCATATGCAAAATTAATCTGTGTTTTATTTATTCCTCTGCCTACCTCTTCGGGGATGATGTTACTTTATTTTTTTTTTGTTTTATTTATAAACCTATGTGTAATTACAGATATTATTATTTTTATTTCAATGTCAGATCAGGTCCCCTATAGGGTAGGCAGAGAGCACCATTATTACAAATTGAGTATAAATTAACAGATATTTCAAATTTGAATGGAAATATATAATTTTTTTCCATATACGGCTAACATGGCATTTTGTACTTGCTCTGAGACATAATCATACATTATCTTCCACATTTGCTGATCTATCTCTCTTGTTCTTCGTCTGAGAAAGTTCATTAAAATGTACACTTTATCTATATTCTTATTAACAACCATTTCTTGCATGTAATTTACAATCAAATCAACATCACACTGTTTTGGTGCCTGACCACTATCTAACCAAGCCATTAGGAGCTCTCGAATCTTATTCCAAGGCAATCCCAATAGACCTTGGGGCTGGTCCTGTTTATATGTACCTTCGGTAGTATTTTTCAATTTTGTACTGTCATCTATACATACACCTTTTATAGTTTTTTCATATTTTGTAAACTGTGCAGCAACAGACTCTCCAAATTTCTTCATACTCCCTTGAATTTCTTGTTTTATACAACTTTCTCCTTTAGATTTTACTGAATCTTGATCATAGTTGACTTTTCTTGATATAGTATTTGTTGTTTTCACATTTTTAGCAGGCCGTCCGCGCTTTTTCCCTGTTGACGCTACTACACGTCCAATAATGGGAGACTTTTTACAGGATGACAGACTTTGTTTAATCTTCTTTGGTGCAACGTTAGGATTTTGCATAATTTCAGCTGGAATTGTACATATTATATTTTGATCTAATGAATGATCTGTATGAGGCTGAACATTCTCTGATTTACACTCATTTTTCATTACTTTTGTATTGGACAAGAATTTTATCAGTGCACCTTTGGCTGGTTTAATGTCAGATGACTCCAACTTCGTTATTTGAATGCCAATGCCTCTCATCTCTTTTGGATCAATGTTTTGCTTTTTACACAGTGAAATAACCTCTTTAGTAATCACATCTACTTCATTTGTGGCATTACTCAAGTTCGTTGATTTATTAATAACATTACAAAAACCATGACCCATGTATTTTGCTGTCTCCACGGGTGCCTCCTCTGCTCGAATCATAAGCTTCAGTGTTATACATTTCCCTAAAACTTTGAATTGTTGCAATCTAGAATGTACTTCACATGACAATTGCTTTAAAAATTCTACACATTGGTCATTGTTCTCAAATCGAATTCCATAGTTAACTTCAGCTGAAACAGATTTTCTCACAGTATGGAATGTTAATGGATTTAAATCTCGCCCACGGCATTGATCAAAGAGTTGTGCGCCAGTTTTATTGCCAAGGTGCTGTTTAAGAGATACAAGAGTCAGACTTTGCAAAGATCCACAAGTTTGATGACCTAAAGATTCTAATTTTTGGGATATCTGTCTACCGACACCAGGCAAATCTCTTAGCTTTATATCAAACATAAAATCTTCAATGAGATCTTCTGTAAGAAAAAACTGTCCGTCTGGTTTTGCCTTTTTAGTTGCTAGTCTTGCCTGCAAACGGTTACCACCAAAACCTGTTGAACATGGGCATCCAGTCTTGAATCTGATTTCATTTCTTAATGCTGTTGCAAAATCTACAGCACTTATTCCCAGTTCCCTTAAAAGTTCAGTACAATCGACATACATCTCATCACAAGAAACTGCTTCAATGTCCAGGGTGTACTGTGCTATAGTGTTATACAAAGTATATGCAACTTCTTTGTAACCCTCAAAATCATAGGGTATTGTCTGCAAATCAGGGCACAATTTTAGGGCCACACCCATGAACATACCATTGCCAATACCTTTATCTCTAGCTTCATATGAACATGAGGCTATTTCACTCATTGAACCATATTCATCATCTTCATCAGTAATATTGTCAACCCTAGATTCCAATTCTACTTCCTCTTCTGGAATCAATATAGCTTTACCAAGCTTTCTTGCTTGCTTTTGCTTGTACAATTGGAACTCAATTGATCTATCAACACCAGATCTCTTAAGTCTTGATTGACCTCCTTTTGAATGTGTTACAGCAACAGGCTTCCCTCTAAGATCAGGCCTCTTACGTAATCCAACAGATACAAAGAAACAATCCATATCAATATGCATTATAGTTTTGCTCCTCTCAAAACTTAAGTTAGATGTATTACTTTGATTATTATTAGACATTATTTTTTCCTTTACGTCTGCACGCGCCGGAAATTTGAAATTACTGGATTCTCTCAATTCATTTACATATTGTTTGAAGCAGGCACCAAGTTGTGAAATATGATGTAATCTTGAGTTATTGTAAAACTCAGATATAAAATTTGGATCAGCTGCTGTTTTAGTAGCATGTTCACCTCTCTTGATGTCACCTTGTACAGTACTTGATTTTATAACTTCACTATCAATATCTGTACTCTTAGTTAAATTACTGCCTTCAGACTCCAAATCAGATTCTAATTTTATGTTGGATGAAACTTTCGTTTCATCTGACAGTGGTTTACCAACAGTAGACTCCTCACTTTTAAAAATTGGTTTGTATTTTTTATTAATTGATTCATTCTTAATGGATATTGCACTTTTAGTTGTTGAATTAAAATTAAGTGTAGATTGCGTACGGGAAGATTTATAAAGTAAAAAATCTCTGTAATCAAGTAAACGGTTGGAGGAAATGCTTTCCGTTATCCAATCTGGTTTAACCACTTTTACCAATGACATATTTTTTATTTTTGTATCTGGTAAATTAGATACTATAATAAAATCTTCACTTCTTTGATAAGTATGATATATTCCACCATGTCGCGACATTAACACCTTTAATTCATCAGCAGAAGGGATTGTAAATCCATTGACGTAAATACTAACTCCGTGAAATATATCACTTACTTTTGGTTCGTCCAGTCGAGATGAGAACTGTTGTTCTAATTTGGCAATTTTAGCTTGCATATATCCACCCCATGCTTCAAATCCATTGTCTGGAAATTGTTCGTCTCTTCTCCGCATTTTTTATAACTTTAAGGTATCAAAAATTTCACATTACCTTCGACATAGAAAGTTTTCCCGCGTGAATGTAAGAGTAAGAAATGTCATGAGCTGAGGTCATGACATGAATGCTTGTTTATAATAGAAATAGAATGACTTATTCATGACATTTGGGATCCTTTTTGGAAATATGTTACGTTTGGAATTCTGTTTAGGAAGAATTTTGTCAATTTGTACGTGATATTGTAATTTTTATAACGTGGGTGGAAGGATTATGGAAAGCCATGTCAGAAATTTATAGTTACCGAAATAACGATTAGATTGGCATAATACGTTTGACATAGTTTGCTATGAAATGAATATTAAAAAAATATCATCTGACGTTGTTTTTCGTTTAAAAAGCAGCGGTCAAAAACACAATAAATGAAAACATTAAGGAGAGATACAGTTTTACCTGTTTTACATTTACAAGTAAATTAAATCAGTAATGGAGGGCGACAATATTATAGCTCCTTGGGTTGGACCAACATCCT
>DWDV01001649.1:0-12778 GCA_018245615.1 Mimoniades ocyalus | reverse complement strand
TGTGTGGAGATGTCCCAAGATATTATTATTATTATTATTTAGTAACTTTGCAAATTGAAACGATTTCAACAACAATATTTTTATTAAACTATCATGTTAGGTCCCCTAAGAGGTAGGCATAGCGCACCGATTGTCAAATACCTCACAGGGTTGACGGGCTTGTACGTAATATGTACCTATAATAATATTATTGTAATATACATTCATTCACCTTAAGGACGGCTGCGGATACGAAACGTTTGTTGAATTGAGTTTAAATTAAACAGCGTCTCTATTGCGAACATAATTCCGACACGATTTCAAAATTGATAGTACAAAATGACACAACCATTACGAGGATTGAGGATCTGTTAACGTCGTGTCTTGAAAATTTAATTTTGCGGCACTCAATGCGGCACACATGAAGGATTTTGTACACGCAGACGTTAATTTAAAATGCTTTGTATATTTAATGCGTGAATTTACCTTGAGAACGAACGGGATAATCTTGGGGATAGAGTGCTAATGGACTCGGTGTGGAGTTTTGGGTTTTTTGGATGCTAAAATTTATAACTAACTACGTAATTTTCTAAGTACTTTATAGTTATGTGAAATTCATGTATTTGATTATTTTAATACTAAGAGATAATAATTGGTATGTTATTAATTTAAATACGATATAAAGATTAGCATTAGTTGTAATTACATTAACAAATGTTATTATTTTTTAACAACAATAATTGTTTAGTGTATTTTCTGTTCGTAACTCTCAATAATGGTAAGTAAAAAAAAAACCATCTAATTAAATCAATGAATGAACGAATGTACGGACAGACGTATGAATGTCTACCATTCGGGTAGGACCCACGGATGAATGGATGAACGAATGGATAAAGTAATGGACAGACGGAAGGATGGAAATAAAGAACGATAGAGTGGACGGACGGATCTCTGAATGGATGAATGAATGAACAAATAAACGTGTACAAATTGGACTAACGTCACTAACAGTCCTTTACCACCAATTCTGTATCAAATTACACTAACTAATACCTCTATAAACACAAATCATAACTAAACCAGCTGACTCTAACAATTGTATTCCTGGAACAAGGCTGACATTCGAAATGTGTTCAAAATCGTTTGCAATTGTCGCGAATAATAATCCTATGAAAAGTTATACGTAAATTAAAATAAATAATAACATGATAAGAACGCAACGGCAATATTTTATTCCTAAAGTCGGTTCCACGACCAAGATGATGCGTTCGTGTTCTTCATTGTCTACTCATTGTGATGTTTTATTGTATTCTTTCATATTCACATCGACAAGAAAAGTTATTAGTTATCAGATCAACTATCAAAGAATTAATTATTAAATTATTAAACAGTCTTGTTCGTTGTATATTTAAATTAATGTTCGTAAATCTACTATTAAATTATAGTTGTGGAAGTAACGTAACGTCACGCCTGTAATCCCCGAAGAAGTAGACAGAGTAGTGTTGTACACTCCCACTGTGGAATAGTTGGTGAGCCTATTGCCATACACCGAGCACAATTCCAAACTCGGGCTAATATTAGAAATTTCTACTAGAAATACTAATTAAAAATCCAATAGGTAGTTTTAATATCCAATAGTTGTAGCATTACATTAATATTCATAATTAAAATTTACTCACTTCCACTCACTCACTTCCAAGCGGTATTTATTGTGTATCTTTTGTTCTTATATAGATCAGAACGCCTTATACAGGATGGAACGGCACCAATTAGGTTGAGATAACATCGAATAAAGGGTTCCGAAAAGCGGATTGTGGTATTCCTTTCATTATATTGTTACAAAAAAGGCTTAATAAAAAGAAATATATATTTTAAATATCGGCCTCTATTTTTTCATACTCTTAGTTCATCAACGATATTCAATTAACGTGCAAAATCGTAAGTTAAAAGATATTAAAATAAGTTACAATGCCAAAGGTTACATTGGAATTATGTTTTGACGGCATGTTTCATTAATTACGTAATGTCTAAGCGGGCTTTAATTGGATATAATCGCTTTGGAAACTCGTCTTGGAATTATTTGTTTTTGGTATGTTGATGACCTTTAACACGCGTCTACTTAAATCCGTAAAATAGTAGCTTAGTGGAGTATGCTCCAGGCGTTTATTTGCGGGAACGATTTCTTTTACATCTGCTTGTATTATTTACACAAGTTTCCTTCCGGGTGGACCTCGAACCTACGAATTTAGATTAAAAGGTTGTATTCACATCAATAGCACTAAAATCAAACAAATATACATCGCGTTTACTGCACAAAGAAATACTTTTATTTTACTGACATTGATATTAATAATTATATTTTTTTAAATGAAAAAATGTATTGTAACATATTTTTTCAATTTTCAAACACCAAACGTTGCTTGGGCGACAATGTCACTGGACATTGAATTTGATTTTGTTGTGCCTGCTGTTTGTTATATGAAAATACTTAGTAAGTATTATATTATATTTCTAGTAATAGTTCGGATTTTAAATTTGTGTCCGGTGTATTTCTATAAGCTTACCACCTATTCCATGACGGAACGTAAACGTAGCTGGTGAAAAGCCAGAGTTTACTACGACTACCGTCTTCTGTCTCCTCCTTCGGGGAAATACAGCCGTAGTTGTATATTGTGTTTAAATAAATAATATCTATCACCACACACGAGTGCACAAAACACTGATAAACTATATGGGCGGATGGAGACGTTATTTTGTTTGGAAGTTCCGAGAAGAATCCTTTGTTTGCCGACAGCGGGCGAAATGGAGGGAAATCGAAAAGTTACCCCTAGTTACTATATATTTATAGGTACCTACCTTTTATTTCTTTTTTGTATCTTATCTACAGACTTTCTCGGGGTTTCCCACAAGCTAATAACTATATAGAAATAAGGAACACAGTGTAATTGGACTAATTAAATCTAACTTAATATTAATTTGATAACAGTAAATTCAAAGATATGGCGTTATGATAATCACGTATTAAGAAACTTAGTTGATCTATACGTTTTTCATTCTATGTGTCAACTGGAACATTTTTCAGTCGTTCCATTCAAGGTCTGTCGACACTCACTTGTGGCACACTATGGCCTTGATGTCTGATCCGGAGAGGTGAGCCGTGTCCAACAGTGGGACGATAAACCGGTTGATAATTATGCTTATTATGATATATACTTATATAGTGTAGAGGCGGAGAAAGAATACATCCCTTCATCCCATTCGGGTCATTAACTAATGCAATTCACTTATTCTTTATTGTAAAATAAATACTGCAATGAACATTTCAAATGTTGCAGCCAAAACATAAGACGGAGTTATGACTGTAAGGCGATATGTAGCAATCAGCTTTACGGCAAATATCAGACTTAGAGACAAATTGATGCGCAATGGGAAATGTTTTAGTGAGGTACGATTATAAACAGCTAATAGATAGTTAATACATTAGTATTAATGTGCCTTTCGTCACAGACCTGACGTGGTTCATTTACATTCTTCTTATTCTGCGGTAAATAGTAAACGTCACCGGCAAACAGGAAAAACATTTTAAAGTTTTGTTTACGCTTTTCACACACAATCGTTATGCAATGTATTGGCTATTTTGCTTTTTCCCGTTTCTAACGCGTTATGTCAATATTTCTGTGATTTAAATCATAAATTTAATGCTCCACAGTAATTTCTGAAAATGAATGCCGCGACCGCTTTCAATTATTCCAACAAAGCGACCTTCGATCGAGGGTTTGTTCGCGACGGGGCTTTTGTCTCGTTCATTTCAAATGTTTAATTACACTTGGAACAGTGTAAATTATAATTTTTAGTTTCAGTTTGGTGAATACATAACATTACGCCTGTAATCCCCGAAAAGGTAGGCAGAGGTGTGTAGTATACCCCACGTTTCACCAGTTACGTCCCACTATGGAATAGGTGGTGAGCTAATTGCTATATATCGGACATATATCCAGACTACGGGCCACCACTGGGAAATCTAAATTAGAAAATCCAGTGGTGCTCAACCCGCGATTTGAACCCAGTACCTCCCAATCGGCAGTCGTGCTTGCAACGTACAGTACCGAGGCAGTCAATTGAATTATTGGTGAATTGAATTATTTTTATGACAATAGCTATGCTATGTGTTATGCTCCATTTGTTATTTATCCATTAGATAGCTATTACCTCCTAATGTCCTAATCAGTGGCAATCCACCCGTCCCTGGGCATTCCGAATCCAGCTATCTTCAAGTCTTCAGATCACCTGGTACGAGGGCGGCGTGCGCTTTTATGTCCTTTTTCCTGGCTCCAATTCCATGGGTAACTTCGTTAAAATTTCAAAAGCAATTTCTTTGTTCACAAGATATTGCTAGTTGAAGCGGGTTTAAGTGAGTTAAATCTCTTATGTTAGTTAAATCTCTTATCTCAAATATTTGCTCACAACTCGTATGTATATAAAACTTGCTTATATTTGTTAGTAACTTAAAAAAAAATATACCGAGATAACGAAGCGTTATTTTACAAAATGGCGAATTGAAATTACTAACCACACTTTATAAACGAATACCATCAGAGTCGTAATATTTGTGTTATGGTAATAACAATGTAAAGGCTATTTCAATTTCAAAAAACAACATTCTCGTCTGAGTTACACAAGCCGGTACACACCGTGTGGAAACTCAGCAAACGTTACCTGTCTTTAATTTAACACAAAGATCTCGCTCCGTTGAGAATAATAATTTTTCTTCACGACCCATGTTTTCAGTTAAAATAATTACTAGATTTACCTTTCTATTTAAAGAGCCCTTTAACGTTGTATCTATTGTTCCGTTATCGCGGCAACCTTTAAGAAATCGCTGCTAAAGGCGGAATGGACGCTTAACTCTTCATCCGGTTAAAACTTTGTCGAAGGAAATATCAGTGCAGTCATTAATGTAATGTGCCCTGACCTGTTACCTCACCTATCTGATATGATATACCAACTCTGTTACTAGCTGATATGTTATGGAGTATATTAGCTGATCAACTATGTGATCTAGTGACTGTCTTGCTAACTAACCTGCTAGATATATTATCACCTTAAAGTAAGGTTACCTGGCATAGTGTGAACAGTTATCCAATATTCGAAGCGCCACATATGTATTTTGGAACACATTGTATGTGTTGTAATTAACGATGGTTATAGAGTAGATAAATGAATGATTGGATGGACCGACGATCAAATGAACGGATCAGTGAATAACTGAATGAAAAAGTGAACAAAGATGTACATTTTACAAGTGTTATAAAATAGAATATTTTTTTTGGAATATTGTAAAACGGCGGTAACAGTTTCTTTTAACATTGTTTCAAACTATGCAGCGTCTGGCGAAAAATAAGCGTTTTGAAAGCACCAAAGCACAAAGCGAGGCAATAACTGTAAAATATGAAACCCTCATTGTGGTTATCTCAAAAAGTTATTGCGAAAAATGGTATTATTTTTAAATTTTTCTTGCAATATTCCATTCGAACGTACTTGGATTAAGTCTTCAAGTGTTTTAATATCTGTGTATCTTATGTATATACAGTTTAACGTCTTTAAAATAGGAGTCATAGTGGGGGATGCTTTTAATGTCTAATAGTTACCCCCCCATTAGCCATATTCAGGACGTTGACCTCTGGTGTAAGAGAACTTTTCACACAATCTACATAAATGTTAGTACTGCGAAGGGTCGGGAGACCTAGGTGATGTTAAGGCCAGGTCTCCGAACAGCTAGAAGACACCTGTTAGCGCTGGAATTCGTCTGGAGCCTGGAAGAAGACAATAAAGACTAATGGTTGACAGAATTAGAAGGAAACACAATCGTTAGTAATGCGGAATAATTGCGAAATGATATTTCTATTGTACATAGTATAATTGAATATTATATATCATCATTCACAATGTATATTGAAATATTCTCAACATTTCCGTTGTATATTCACTCTGTAGCAAAAACCTCCATTGTTCTATCTATGGATATCAGCTAATTGAACAATATTTTCCTTACCAAATGGCTCGAGCAGTCGTTTAGTTGAGTAAAACCTGAGCCCGCTCAATTACAATATTATTTTTCTGCTTCAGATTACTTTCATATTTTCTTTTTTATTCCACTTATTATGGACTGATAATGCAATGCAAATCTTGATTTTAAAATTTATATTTTAAATTTTGAATGTAAAATTGTATTTTAAATATATATTCTTCGCTAATGGAATGTTGCCCAGTCATGCAACCAACTACGCGCGGTGTGATCTTGTTCCATACAAAATAATAATAACTAACGTTTATTCAGTTATGTCTTAAAACTCTGAAATATTCTTTATTAAAATTAACGGAAAAATCTGTCCGGCATAAACACATTATGGTGTTAAACTTCCTTATTTTGATGTAAGACGGATGTCTATCAAGGGAATAATAGATTTTTTGATATCAGTAAAATATTAAAGGGCTTGACTGTGTTGTCCGTTTGTAATAAAAGAGGTAAGCACATTATCTACGAAAATCTCTTATAAAATATAATCTAAACAGATTTTAAATTGATTGTCGCAAAATTGTATGAAAATTATCATCGTTAAATGCCAAAGAAATTTAAAGGGATGCCAACGGGGTTTGAATTTCGAGGAACAAGGTCTGGTATTTAGTGACATGTCTCACAAACGTGTATACGAAGGGCCGATTTACCTCCTCAATGGAGGTAGCGTAACATAATATCTCGTCTGTACTTTCGTGAAGAGGTGGCAGGGTAATGTAGTCATCTCATGTTTCACCTGTTACATTACATGTTTCATGGGCTAGGGGTTGGGCTTATTGACGTAAACCAGGCATATATCCAGACTCCCGGTACGACGGTAACATTTCAAGTGAAAAAAACGTAATAATACAATTCGGGAATCGGGAATCGAACTCAGGTCCTCTTATTTAGCGGTCGCGTTAATAACTATTAGACTAATGAGGCAGTCGTAATCGTAATGCAGTGGAGGTAGTGCTTAATCTATATAGGTATGCATAGAATCTACTCCGGTGTAATATGTATGTATGCATAGAACCTTATGGTATTTGGAACGCTGTCTTCATAGAGAGCTTCATAGACTAGGATAATCTCATTTTTCAATACAGTAGAAATCGCCTGTGTAAGTCGTGGGTATATGTCGTGTGTGTATGTCGTAAACGTGAGTTGTATGTGTGCGTTGCGTTTATAAGTTGTGTGTAAGATGGTCTTAGTTATGTTCACGAATCCTTCTGATGTTAGAAGTAAGTTCTTCAACTATCTACAACAAGTGCATCAATTTAAAAATGTTACATATTAAACAGACATTTTATAGCGTCAAAGAATTTATAAACAAAAAAAAATATATATAATCCTTATTGTATCCTTTGTTCGATTTAATGTTAAATGTAATATAAACTTTTGACGTGTATTACAAATAAGGAATAGAGAGGTCTATTAACTATTGTTCTATAAAAATACATTATCCTAATTAATAACTAGCGGCGAACGTCACCAATGAGACAAGTACCTAAACATGATAAAATTAGTAGCTGTTATCGAAAGCGAAAATTAAGGCACCAAGGAATTACGACAAAGACAGCTAATTAAATGAAAATTATTTACGTAATTGCTTGTATAAAATGTAAGAACGGGGACCGCTGAGCGGCTGTTCGAAAGAGCTACTTACTTTTATTTTTCATTAGAATATTTTACGACTGGCAAGTAAGGGCTTGACATGGTATCACTCATGTGACATTTAGTTCAAATGATTGAAGGACTACGAATAGTTCGTCATACAAGGTACGCTTTTGGACCTGTCTTTTTTAAGACGAACATATTAAAAAAAAATATTGTTACTACTGTTATATCCTTTGATTTATTACATACCTATATTATTTCTTCTTGTTCTAACCTAATGTGCCCATCACAATCACGATCACTCTAATAAGAGAGTGCGTTTATGATTTTAAACCTGAATGGTCTCATTCTGATTTTTGTTTTTCACATTGCATTAGATGGGAATCCCTTGTAACGTAATGCATTATTTATATACGATTACAATAGACCGATTTATATACAAAATTAAAACGATTATCAACATCATTATTGACTGCCTCTTTATCGTGTGGGTTGCAAGCGTGACTGCCGAACGAGAGCTCCTGGATTCAAATCCCGGGCCGAGCACTATTGAATTTTTCTAACTTAGATTTTTTAATAGTGGCTCGAAGTCTGGATATGTGCTCGGTGTGTGGCAATGGGCTCACCACCTATTCCATAGTGGGACGTAAACGTAACTGGTGAAACGTGGGAGTGCACTACACTCCTCTGTTTACCTTTTCGGTGGTTACCGCCGTGATGTTACGTTACCATCATCAACTTTTATCGATCCTCTGTTGAACATGTCTCCTTTTCAAAATGATAGCAATTAAGGCCATTACGATCTACCATCCATTAATACACTACTAACCTTTCACTTATGACTTTGGATAGTACAATTCGGGTAAATCGGCCTTAACGAATTGTGGAAGGTGTGTGGCAATAGGCTTACAATATATACCAGCGTGGGACGTATAGCATTACTAGTAAAGGCTGGGATATGGATTCGTCTGCCTACCCTTCGGAGAATTACAGGCATGATGTTATGTAGCCCATATGAGGTACGGGGTTGTCAGTTATCTTTTAAGGCGATTTAAAGATGCACGCTTATCTGTAAGCGCCGGTTTCTGGCTTTTAATATATTTTTTGTAGGTTACTTTAATGCTATGTGCTTTTCAAACATTCCAAACACTCCGCGTTAATATAATCTTTAAAATATATTATTAAATGTGTATTTAATTAGTATTTAGTTGTGTGTTTTAACTTTTTACATAAATATTTTTAAAACGTTGAATAATACAATGGTAGTGTTGGATCCGCTTTAATGGAATAGAGGGTTGATTTTTTTGTTATTTCAAATTTCAGTACCTACAGTATTATTTCGAAGCTAGCTGTTTCCGAGCCCTTAGGAAAGAACTCATTTCGGGAAGGAATTGGTATAAAGTATAAAAAAAACAAAAGTATTTCAAGAAGTGTATAATCGAAAACAGAAAAGGTCACATCAACAGGAAAAATCTTACACAATATAAAAGTCGTAGAAAGTACGTATTGTTTTAGAAAAATATAATCAGTTATCTAACAATAACACGTACATAGGCTTACACGTATACATGTACATTTCATAACTTTAATTATACAGATTATACAAGCGTAAGGTTTGTATTAAAAGCTTAATACTGAAGTACTGACAGTTCCAACAATTAAAGAGGGATTTTCACAAAACTCTAAGTGCGATTATATGTATATAAACGTGGACAAGAACTATGTAAATATTTTTCAAGTATTTTTTAAATGTTATTTTGCAGTTAATATTCGAATTATAAAGCGGACAAATATATTGTATTATACTAAACTCAGAAGTATATTGTATTATACTATTTAATGTATATTGTAAGTATGTATATAGTTTGTTAAAATTACTTCTTAACAATTTGAAATTTTGTATACGTCGATATAAAATACATCTACACCTTTTGTTGAAATTAGACTCAATACATAGAAGACTTGTTTATCTTTTTAGTTAGTTGGCGTCCCTAATAAGACTGTATAGTATAAAACAAAATTAGTCTTAACATATTGGAATAGAGTTTATAATTGAATGTTCCTAAGTGTGTCTTCGGGGAGAGTCAACCTAATTAGCCTCGGCATTTAGTATATACACAGAGGCTATGACATTGAATAACATGGCTGTCAGTATAGGCCGAGGGACATTTAGAAATTATTCGTGAGCTGCTAGATTCGCTACGAAATTTGAAAGGCGATTTCAAAGTCACTTCATCACTGTATAGTCCAGGACTAGTACAGATTAAGAGACCAACCAACGTTTCAAATTTAATTAATTAAAAAAAAAACACTAAATGATTATAAACACAATGCTCCCTAAAATTGTGACTAGCTGAAAATACTCGCGGTCACTTTTTTGCGGTCAGACGATGATCATTTTTACTTACGGTCAAAAATCTGACCTTAATAGTGGTCAAAGTTAGTATACTACAAACTTAGGTGAATAAAAGGAACCAAAAGATACATATATAAGCGATGTAGTGAAGAATAAGTGAATAATGACAATTTTTTTTTTTTTTGGACTACATCTGACTTTCAATATTTCGTGGCTGTAATTATTTCGGCGAAAAAATCCTACGCTCCTTTACATCGGACGTAAAATTATCTTCCTCATAAATTACATGAAAATCAAGCCATCGGCTAAAATATGTAAACACAACAGACACGGATTGAATCATTTTCGCATTTATAATATGCATTAGTGTTAATATATTTTAACTGGAAAAGTCGAAAAATTATGAATTTCGAATATTGGAATGCTACGGGTCGAGATAGTTTCATTTATACATCAATAGTTTAAAGTTTAATTATTATAACTACGTAAATACACAATAACATATGTAACACAGAAGACATTACATTATAATACCGACACTACAACACACCTTGAAAAGGGAACATGTCAAGAACAGGATTGTCGTCACTCGGCACTCTCAGCCTGCGCCTAGGGACCTGACGTCACCATACTATAACAGTAATAACACATCTCGATCACATAATATTTTGTCTTATTTCTAACACATTTATATATTAAATGAATATATTCAGGAAAAAAGATCTATTCGTACTTTACAACATTCATGATTATTATAGATGTCCAATTCTGGAGAGCAGAGCATTGGGACAATTACGATGGATTAATAAAGATAGAAAAGACTTTTCAATTTGTATATAACTCAAGATATCATACAATGTTTTTAAAACAAATAATCATTACTTATAACATCATATTGATATCATATCATATTGATATGAATAGTGCACTTAAAAACCTATCTTTTAGTGGACTATTCATATATTAAATATGCAGTATTATTTTAGCCGTGCACAGCATTTTTAAATTGTATGGCGTGTAAGTCAACTTTTCCTTTCTTTAACAAAATCATTTATAACGTATACCATTAGTGAACATGGAAAAAAAAATGAAATTGAAAGTTCAATTTATGACACCGATAAGGTTGTTTTAATTAAATAATTGTCTAATTAATTTTCAATGTCATGAATTGAATAGAAAGCTGCCAATTTTCTAAATGTACTCTACGGGCCCGGTATCTTCTTTCCTTTCATTCGATCTAATATTTCTGAGTTTCTGGAAAATTAAAAAACGTTATACAAGTTGTGCTTCCACCTCCAGAATTTGTATTTACCTTACAAAGAAAACATCTACTCTTATTATAATAATAATTTTAAGTAAATAGATCATACGTTAAGGTAAAGATATTAGGCCGAAAACGGTTAGATAGATAAACAGATAAAGTTAAAGGTATACTTAAAGACATTTATCAATTACATGTAAGGATAGTCGAAATATTTTTCTAAGTATTCGGTTCAAAACTAATGTTAAGTATAAATAACGGAATTATATTGAAATATATAACAAATAATACAACATTAGAACATATTTTGAGAAAAACCGGATATAACACTCTGAAACTTGATTTGAACTAGCTATGTAACTTACACTGCAAAAGATTACGAAAGTGAAAAGACAAGGTATATCAAATTGATGGATGAATACGACAAATACATGACTACAGTGAAATATTTAAAAAAAAATTAACGTATGACTAAAAGGATCTTTAGTCAGTTTTAGAATAATTTATTAACAAACTTTTATTCGCCGACATATGTGTATTTCAAATATACCTACACATAACAAGGAATTATTCAGACTATTACACATGTGTACCTACTAAAAATAAACGCTACATAATTTCGAAAGCACAGTTAATTGTAGTGCCTAACAACATTTAAGGAAGGATCATAGTAAGAATTCACACAACCGAGAATAGAAAAAAAGACTAACATTTGATAACAGAGGAAACATTACAGAACGTTAAGGAACAAAGCATATATTGTGACTCATCACTCATTTATAGCTTCAACAAATGATCAGTTTCAATTCACCTCTAAACGGTCTGTTCACAATACCTCATCATTAACTGAAATGAAGTATCTGACCTACGGCACGGTTCCTGCGTTGCTCAACTATAACATATCCGTTAACGTATCATACTGGTATCAACGTATTTTTGTCTCAAACAGTTAATAAAATAATAAGCAAATTCTGATTTCCACACAACAAATAGCAACAGTTTTGAACTAGGAAACTACTACGTGTAATAGTCATTACCCGTATTTCATACACCGATTGTGGACTCGGTTTGCGCTTCACTATCGTGTCATAGTATATCTTTCAGCTTTTTAGCAAATACTACTGCTAAAATAGGTATGAATTTAGTACTGAAAATGTTTAAAAATTTATATATGTTTTCATGCACATGTTAAATAAATCCTATCAATTTTAACTATGTGGCTGACGTATTGGTTCTTATATGAAGGTGGCATTCATTGCTTCATTTCCCTTTCGATAGATCCATCAATCAAGATACATTACATTTTCTCAACTTGTTATTCAACAGATACACGAATCAATGAACGTTAATCTCAGATTTGATTTCTCTCTTTTAACTTTTGTACTTTTATTTTCTTTCTTGTATTTTTTTTATTATACATATGTTATATTTGGATGGAATAAAGATTTTCTTTCTTTTCTTTCTTTCTTTCTTTCTTTCTTTCTTTCTTTCTTTCTTTCTTTCTTTCTTT
>DWDV01001648.1:0-12781 GCA_018245615.1 Mimoniades ocyalus | reverse complement strand
GAAAATTTTGTAGTGTTCGACCCGGGAATCGAACCCGGGACCTCCCGATCGGCAGTCTCACTTGCAACCAACGCGACCAACGAGGCTGATGATATTATAATAAACAGAAGGAAAAATCTTTCTTTATTCAGTATAATGTTATCTTTAATATGTAGGTAATGTATGTATATACGTTACTTTGTAAGACTAGTGATCAGTATCTATAATGGAACAGGAAAGTATTATCATCAGACAATGCAGTTCAATCTTTGTTATTCATGCGGTAAACAAGCATTGAAAAGGAGTATCAAAAATACGGATCGCATCAAAAGGATTACAATAGGTAAGGAAAACATCCAAAATCAATACATATTGTGTAGACTGTTTTAAGTTAAAGTAAAGGGTGTCTTCAGTACCACATGTTCATATGTTCAATAACACATGTTTTCACATATTCTTTAATAACAATTTAATGGATTTTCTTGATCTTTTGATACCTAACGCGGGTCACCAGGTGTCTACGCACTCTTGGTGGCTATTAACAGCGTTCCTGAAAACAGAATAATTGTGTCCAGCTGAAATCGATATATGTCAATTATTGACCAAATCATTAGCACGATTTCATCTATCAGGAATGAATAGTTTTAAGAGCGAGTTATTTTTTCCAAGTTTTCCTAGCGTAATCTCATTGGTTCAAAGAAAATTTCAAAACTATCTTTAAAGGCAATTGGAAATTCTTTAGAATTATAACTTAAACAACTCAAACAAAACACGTAACTAATTACATATATATTTATGTTATATGTTAGTGGTGTCGCTGAGGTATATGGTTGAATAGGTCGTTGATTACGGCTTTATAGGCCGTAACAATTCCTGAAGTTGAGATGGACTAATAAATATTTTACGCTCCATACAATACGGTTACAATCATTCTATCTATTTATTAATGGCTGGCTTATCAGATCTCCCGCTTGGTATTTCACATTTTCTAAATCACATTAAATTTCCTGCGGAGTTTTGATGTTGGGGCTAGAAAAAACGCGTCGATCTAATTGTTTAATGTCCCTAAATTCTTACGTAATTACCGAAGTATATGAACAACAATAAAAATAATTATTAAATTTAAATGCTAAATTTGATTACGTGGAAGAATCCTTTGTATTTTTATTCTATATAAAGCAGAAATAGATATTGTATTTAAATAATACAATATCCCTCACTTTGCAGGGTTTTTGTTCTAAATTTGAAACAAGATTAAATCTTGCGAGTATACTTATAGAACGTCTCGGTAGACTTATAGAACAAAAGTTATTATACTCGTATCTGAACAAAGGACCAGAGTTACTAAAATACCCACTCGTGTATTAAGCCTCTGTTCGAGATAATGTAGAAGACGAATTACGAAATTAAATGACTCGTCGTATAGAAAATGAGAAATGAGTTGAACGGGAAAATTGTGATTGCAGTATTATGACAATTTCGTTCCACAGCTCCGTGTTCCGCGCTGTTCCAAATGGGAACAAGGTACGTTAGGAGCCTCGTAGGGACACCAAATGCACAGATTTTATTTATTTTATTTTATTTATTTATCCTTTGTTGTTGTTAACAAAGGGCAGACTTAAGGCAACTTGGTGTGGCGATTTGGTGTATAAAATTAAAGGTTTAATTATATCATGAATAATGTTGTATATAATATTGGTTCTTATAAAGACATGAATTATTTTAGGTTATAAAATTATACGATTTGCGTCACGGATCGGAATTAATTTTCCATTTTCCTTAAGAGGAATTTTCTTTAAACGAGAATTTGGTGCTGAATTTATTGTCAATACTATTATTCTCAGATACTTGTAATTATTGTGTGTACCTGCAATGAATGACAAAAAAAATAATTTTAAATTTGAACTTGGCCGTATACATGAGCTACCAGAAATATTATCCACAAAAGGGTTCAAGAGACAAAAGAAATAGTTAGAATTTCATATCATTGAGCAGTCGGCCTCGTACAATAACCAATGACAGTTTGTTTGATAAACAAGATTAAGCCGTGACTTGTTGAAAGCGAGTGACCGATTTATATAGACTATAACTCATTACAACTGTCAATTCCGTGCACAATGTCCTTAGACATACAAATGAATAGCGCCCGATGAATATTGAGTTAGTGATCGTACTGTTCAGTTTGACGTCTGCTGTCATCGTGACAGTCAAGCGTGATTAATTTTTTTTATTAAATGGGCTATACTTAAACTATTATATTTTAACTTCGTTCGCTTTTCATATGGACATTGTATTGAGGAACTGTGGGTGACTGTTTATGTTTTAGAATATTATTTATTAAAATTAGAATATTATTAGAATTTATGTAAGCATAAGAATGTAGCACACTTCCAAGTTTCATCAGTTACGTTTACGTCCCACAATGAAATAAGAGGGGACCTATTGCTCAGGCAGGAATCCGAACCCCTACTACAAATTATGGCTAGAAACACTAAATTAGAAAAATTGAATAGTACCCAACGCGAGATTTGAACCCAGGACATCTCGATCGGCGATCGCACTTACAACAATTAGACCAACGAGGCCGTCAATCATAACAATTTATCATGTGGACGAACTTCATAAAAAATGACTCTCATTTCTACTATTATTCAATCCTTATCCAATAACCTTACCTGGCATTCATAGGTGCCGTTGTCCCGCTTCTGTACGAACTTGATCTGTAGAGTCCAGTCTTCTGAACCCTCTCCGTGGAGGACCTGAAATATTGCAAGCTTCCATTAATACCTTACAAGTTTTGTTACCAACTACCAACTCTGCTTCCAAGCAAGCTGTAGTAGGTACTTGCGGTTTGCAAACGTTCATCTGATTATTTAATGGTGTTAGAACATTGGCGAAAATGGATTGATGGATGAAAGTGCAGATGTAATTAATGTAATATGCCGTGTTGTACGTTCACAGTCAATATTTGAATTTGGATCTTACATTCAGCTTCTTTCGTTTACACTATATTTTTACGACTCTAATTTGTACAATAAAACAAGTATAAATATTTAAAAAAAAATTAAATATACAAAATGTAAATATATTTTTAAATTCTCTGTGTCGAAAGTGTTTTAATAGTAAGGAGATCCAATTAAACAACAACTTAATGGAATTCATGATAAAAATATGATTTCATTATATAAATAAGACTTTGAAATAATAAAATATAGAAAAAGGCAGCCAAGTATCAAAGGTTTGCCTTCGGAAGCCCCACCTTAACAGCTATTTTTGCCGTTAACTAGCTGTGCGCTTTATGTAAACGATAAACAAATATATCCATAAAATCAACTTTCATGTCTGTTGCTGGTATAACACGAGGAAAGCTTTTAATGTCTAATTGAAAATCTTATAATCACTTTGTGTATATTGAAAATTTGTTTTGAAAATATGTAAACGATAAACAAATATATGTGGATAAAGGAAATATACTATCTATCCATCACCCAGGGTTGACTGGGAGAGAATGCCATTAGGCATTAAGTACGCCCTTGTATCCCTTAGCTTAAGGTGCTGCAAAAGTTTAAATAAATAAATAAATAATATTTTATTATCTACAATTAATTGTATAGGCATACATACTATACTTATTAGTATGCACACCCATATGAATTGTCAAATGAAATAGAATAGAAAATGGTATTGTTTACACTACAGCAAGGAACGTATTACAAAAATACAATATACATATGCATAAAGTATTAATGTAAGCAATGGTCGACCTTATCACTCACTTACCTAAAAGCGATTTATTCCAGACACCCCTTTAGAAAAAGCCACAGACTATATTATTAAACATGAGAAAAGATAGATGCAGACGAAACAAGAACGTATTTATATTTATTTATTTATTTACCTATTTATTTATACTCTTTTTTTATAATGGGACGTAAAAAAGTAATTGGTGAAACGTGGGAGTGTTCTGCATTCCTCTGCCTACCTCTTCGGGGATTACAGGCGTGATGTTACATTTTTTTTTTATTTATAGTCTTGATTGCGACACTAGTAATACAGCTGTAATAAAGGGCTGTAATGTAGTGCTTAATGGCATTTTCTACCAGACAACGGATGGAAGATAAAAGTTAAAAAACAAGCAGTACCTACTGTTGATGAGTTTCAGATAGCCGAAGACGGTCCAATGGATACATCCATTAGCCTAAATACAATGCTTTAGAATTTCAAATTAACAATTGTTCAGTTCCTACGTTTTCATCATCATTCATATATATCGGCGACCGATACACAAGTATTTCGTTTGCCGACTTGTCTTTTTACAATTACATCAAATGTAATTGTAAGAATGTAGGTATACCTATTATCAATATACCGTTATATATATGTTAAGTATCTCAATTTTTATACATATTTACAACTACATATATACATATATTTACTTGCTATGATATCGGTTACCAAGATAAAATTTCAATACAGTTAGTTACCTGTTATCAGGGGCGTAGCTCCCGCCGTAATGATACGGGGCGCCCGGGCTATAGAGGCTCCTAACGTGTGTAGGCAAAAATTAGTAGAATGTTATCCACGATGTTACTATATCTCGTGATTTCCGTGAAAGAACATAAAAAACTATCATACGTGCGTATAGAGTTTCCACTTCAGAAATGACAAAAGTAAAAAAAAAAAGCAATCTTTTTTTCCCGAGTTAAGCGTGCGCTTAGAAGTTGGCAACATCCGACCTCGGTTATTCCTCGGAAGCGATAACTTACAATCAATAAATATTTATTTTTTGTTTAATGCAATCATTTTTCTTTCTTTTGTGAGAAATCTTTACCCTTCTTTTGGGCCCCCCAAATAATTTTGGTACAGGGCCCCTCCAAGGCAAGCTACGTCACTGCCTATTATATATTTTTTTCTTCGCAACAACACGATGGAAGACAGTTAAAATAACGAAATATTCCAAATATCAAGGTAACATATTGTAGTAGACAATTATGCAAAATGTTTACAATTTTAAACCATTTTTCTGTCAGTATTTGTTTACGTATTGTGTACAAAGACAAGGTCGCGAGATTCTGCGGCGTCATCTGTGTGAAGTTGCTCCAACACTTACGTCACTGTGAAACCATGACCACATTTAAGGAAGATTACTGAAAAGTTTTCATTTTAATATGAAAGTGAATGAAGCATGTTTGTGTTGTAAGGATAGATATATTCGACACTTAGTGCTTTCTGCCTAACCCGTAGGCGACCTGCGCTGAGGGAATAATAGTAGTACCCATTTCAAGTGATGTCATTTTTCAAATTAATATTCATATGTAGAGTATAACATATAAATATGTAACGTCACGCCTGTAATCCCTGAAGAGAAAGGCAGAGGAGTGTAGCACATACCTACACTTCGACGTTTCACCTGTTACGTTTACGTTCCACATTGGAATAGGGTATGCGTCTATACACTGACCACAAATCCAGACTATTACAAATTCTGGTTAAAAAAATCCAATGGTACCCGACCCGGGCTTTGAACCCAGGACCTCACGATCGCCTGTCACGCTCGCAACAAATTGACCGACGAGGCATTCAACTCAACCTAATTACATTACGTTAAGTTGAAAGTAGGGCAGAGCAAATAAAGACTCGATTTAGAAGACGCCTTTCGATCACAGTATAAGTAGTACATTTATTACTAATTGCCCTTCATTAGAGTACATAGATGTTACAGATCTAAGGTTTAATTTATTGTACTGATAATAACCGTATGTTATGATATAACGCACATACAACTTGATACATTACCTGAATATGTGTATGAATGCAATGATGGTAACTCTGAAAGAGTTTTTAATTTTTTTGAAACTTTATGAAACGTATGTTTATAAACGTAACATGCCCGTATTCCCCGAAGAGGTTGGCAGAGGAGTGTAGTACACTCCTACGTTTCACCAGTTACGTTTACCTCCCCTTTCGGAATAGGTGGTAAGCCTATTGCCATACACCGGGCACATGTCCGGATTCCGACCCACTTGTCGGCGATCTAAGTTAGTAAAACCCAGTAGTACCCGCGACCTGGTGACCTAACCCAAGACCATATCAGCAGTCGACCAACGAAGCAGTCAGTCTTCAAAGTTTTCTGTCTTTAATTTCCATTATTCTCTTCCTCAAAGGAATGTGCAGTAACAAAGAAGACATATACATATCAGCAGCTTCAGAAGAATATGGCGGTGTTCGCGACATCCCTCAGAAAGAAGTTTGGATTGAATCAAGATGACGTAGTGTCTGTCATGTTGCCTAACTGTCCAGAGTTTCCTGTTATTGCATTCGGGACTCTCCAGGCCGGGTGCGTGCTGACCCCCGTTAACCCAATTTATAAAGAATGTAAGTGACGTACTCATTATACATATTTCGTTTTTATCATTGCTGTTTCTCAATACACCCTACTGTATAACAGCAAATTATAGTAAAATATTCCGTGTTTCACTCCCCGGTCTTGGGATTAAATCTTTTCAATTTTTGTCTTCATTCCAGTTGAAATAAGCCATCAAATATCTACAACCAATCCGAAAATAATGGTTACAATACCCGAATGCTACGATGTAGTTTTAAAAGGACTTAAGCACGCGAAGAGTCAAGCAAAAATAGTAATTATTGACAAGCCAAATATACCCATACCTGAAGGTGCAATTAAATATTCAGAAATTGCTGAAGCGGGTGAAGCTGATTACGCTCTGCTGGATAAGGTGGAGAAACACAATGACGATACAGCGTTTATACCGTTTTCTAGTGGAACGACGGGCTTACCGAAGGGTGTGGAAATCACATATAAAAATCTTAAAGCAGGAATCGAGATTATGCAGAATGAAAGAAACAGTTACCCAATACTCACACAAGGTAAAACTATCCAGTATATATCTTGGAAATAAAACTTCTAAGCACAAAATTGCGGGAATTCATTAAACTAACAGAAATTCGATAAGGTCCCAATTATTACTTAGAAGATAATTCCACTTAAGTTTTTGGGGTTTAAGCATTGATAAAAACGATTGCGAATTACAAGGTTAATCGTAAATAAATTATCGTAACCTCGGAATTGATTACCGTTCATTGCCTTTAATCTACATTGTTGCACCTTATTTCATAATATTTACAAGCAAAGTATTCTATGTACGGATATCATATTTTAGAATCCAAATTATTCGATATAAATAAAAATGGTGTACATCTTAACGTTATAGATTTCAAAGTAGGGCTCGAAAATTTATTTATTAAGCTCATAAACAAATATGAATGCCAAACAATATATCATCGTCTACATCAATGTTTTTGTCGATACATTATTTCATACGGCTCTATTTTGGAATGAAATATTTAAAGCCAAAGTTTACTATTCTTGTTAAGCGCACTTCGGCAGACTTCACACGCCTTACAGAATATCAATCACTTAAATTATTTGTTATCATTGCCAACACCAATGAAGGAGATTATACGTCAATTTGAAATTTATTGCAATCATTTTTTATCATCATCAGCCTATTGTAGTCCACGGCTGGACACACGCCTCCCCTGAAGAGTTATGCGTCTGAGCACAGCGTCTCACACCGCCTACGCTCTTGCCTTTTAGCTTGTTGCTTGCTCGCATTTAGCTGTGCGTAGCGAAACTTTTCATACAACAGTAATATAAAAGTATAAATACATTTAAATTTCAGGCGAGACTCAAGATATCGTGCCCTGCATCCTGCCATTTTTCCATATTTATGGGTTGGTGATCACGCTGATCGGCCACCTAGCTAAGGGCTGTAAACTTTTGACAGTCCCACGGTTTTCCGCGACTATGTATCTGGATATACTGAAGAACGAGAAGCCTACGTTGTTGTATGTGGTGCCGCCTATAGGTAAGCGACAAGTAAATATTTTTTATACACAATACACAAAATAAATGCTCCAATTTTCTACTCCGGACTGGACTACTCACTACTCACCATTGGCTTTGTTTAAATTAGTACATTGGCACCAACTGGACTACATTAAATTGAACTCGGTCAATAGCATTTTTGCCCTATTTATTATTTTAGCACTATGGCCTTAACCCTCTCATCCTGAGAGGCGGCCCATGTTCCAGCAGGGAAACGATAAAAGGGTCGGAAAAAAATAACATTTAGCTATATTTTCTTATTTTATACATTTGCACATTGTGTAATGTTGCCTTTGACTGTTTTGTAAAAATTACCGGCTTCATGTCCCGACCAGGCGGAATCAAAATTTATCAATTTAATTATTATTAATCCTGGTTCTGTGTTTCCACAACAACAATTCTTCTCCTTGGGATTATTTTAATTACATCCGAGGAAGATTCATATAATAAATTGAACGTTGAGGCGCTGAATAAAAGGTAATTGGAATTATACAACATTATGTTTAGTTTATGTAGTTTAGTGAGTCTTTAAGTTATCTGCTATATAAATAGGTATTGCCAGGATCACAATAGACATTACCTATCTCTAAAGGTCAGGTCTCATTGATCCTTGAAATGTAGCACCAGATTATGAATAATTATTTATTTATAACCTTAAATAGGTAATGCAATTGCTAATTATTTACTGAAGTACACGCGATCGTCGGAACAGAAAATTATATAATTCAAATGTAACATCTGATATGAAATCGAATTTTCAAATAAATTTTTGTCTTAATGCAAATATATTTAATTAATTATCACACAATTAATATCTACAAGTATATGCTGCATAAATATAACTAGTATGGTAACAGAGCTTTGCTCGGATGATAATATTTGTAACCTAACCTAATCGAGTGATTTCTATATACATATATAAACTTGTTCTACCAATACTTCTGGCGCTATCGTAACTTCTGGGTGAAATTTTGCACAAGAAATCAAAAATATTCAAAATGTACATAATCCACAGTTTTATTTGATTACACAGAATCCATATTATATCGGTATTAGATAGTAATGTAAATCAGTGCCATCTGTTTTTGAATTAATTGCATTGTAAATTACTCCGTTTATCCGTTTCAGCTATCCTTCTCGGCAAACACCCTGACGTGACCGAAGCGCATTTCCGCCACGTCAGGAATATAATCTGCGGTGCAGCGCCCCTGGCTGCGTCTGATGTTCATGCTATTATGGAAAAAAGTAAAGTAAGTAACATACAGCCGCATCACTACCAGAACGTCTGATGTCCCCATCATGCGAAGAATTTTAGCACGAACTTACATCAATTGCCATGAACTACTTATGTGCTTGAATAACTCAAAATACTTCGGTGTAAATTCGCCGATCTATTGACTAAATGTAACCTACATTTATAAGATCAAAGACGAAAAAATACTATTGCAATACCAATAAGTATCAGATTACTGATCTTACTTTTATATATTTGGCATTTGGTGGCTCCCATATGAGCTAGTGTACCTACAATCTGAATAAATACGTTAATATTTATTCAGATTGTACACTAGCTTCCACATGACATAATTCAAGACGGGCGTGGATTTCATTTATGAAATCTATTTTAATATTTTCATTTGACCACATGTTTATTATGGGTGACCACTGCAAAAATACAATTTTTGTCGTTGCCAACACGTGACTAATTTAATACAAAGCTCGCGAAAAGAAGCCGCGGCAAAGAGACGAAAACGCAACAGAGTCGAAGGCACTAATATTTTCAGACGATATAACAATACTTGTTAATGTGTAGTCGTAAAACTTAAATGAAGTAGTACAATGGCTTTTCCGTTTTTGTAAAAATCAAGAATGTGTTTCCATATTCACAATTCTGACGATGTCTAATTTTAGGGTAATCTGCACTTCAACCAAGGCTACGGTACAACTGAGACTGCATCTCTTACTACATCAACGCTGAAAGGATCCCAACCTTTGGATTATTCTGCAAGCGGTGTACCTATGGCAAGCATCGTCATGAAGTTTGTGGATCCACTTAATGGCAAAGCTGTTCCTATTGGAGAGGTAATTATTTCAGGCGGTTTGTTATCGTCTGTTTATGTTATGTTATTTGTTTACTCATTTATTGCTTTCTAAGATGTATATTGTTGTTTTATATACCATTTTTACCATTTAGTCCCCATTTATTGTTTTGACATTATTCATCCATTTTATCAAACTTTACTCGCCTGTTTAGTTTTCTGATATCTACTAATAACTTTCGTCTTCGTAAATTTGGTATACTTTTCCTGATTTCCTGATTCCGAATTCAGAACCTCTTACTTAACAGATAAGGTATGATAAGCAATTGTATAAATACGATAAATAACTTTTCACATTTTTGAAAGTTGTACACAGTAACTGAAAAAATACTGCTAGGTTACTAATGCAATCCAAAAAAAAAGTATTATAGTTAACAAATGAATATACAACTCGAATATAATCGTAACATTATATGCGCAGTTACCTAATAACTGAACAGTTGCAAGGTTGTTATGTCTGCGGACAAGTCTTGTAAACAATCCACATTTTAAGTTTCGAGGAACTTCGCACATACTGATATAAATACATTTAGCCACATTACGCTATCAATAGGTCTCGAAGGAATCTATTAATATCAGTGATACAGCAGAACAGCAAATAAAACAGTATCCAGATTTTAGACTCATTTATATTTAGCTCTAGCCTAAAAGTGTCATTGAACTTCCTGTACGCTCGCGACAACTCTATGACATCGTTGGATTGAATTTTAATATTGGCCATGGCCTGTCAATCCACGCTTGTTTTGTTTTGGATTCACATAAATATAATTGTATAAAACCGTCTTATTAAATGTCAATATTGTTACAGACTGGCGAATTATACGTCAAAGCGCCAACAGTGATGAAGGGATATTATAAAAACGAGAAAGAAACCAAGGAATCTTTAACAGAAGATGGATATTTCAAAACTGGTGACTTAGGATATTACAAACCCGAATCTGGTCTTTTTATCACGGATAGAATAAAGGAACTCATAAAGGTAAGTTGTAAATATTCCCTTTTCGCGAAGTTGTTAATTGTGTTTTCTTTAGAGATTTAAAGGTTAACATATTATTGTATATACATGGTATGATTGTCGTAAGGAAATAAGATGTATGTTCAAATCCATATTAGAACTTAATATTTCTGTGTGGCAAGTCTCAGATACTGAAATCTCATTTTATGTATTTGTAAGCGCCTGCATGAAATTTGTTACATTGTCACAATTTACAGCTGCGCTCTGTCAGAATTGCTCAGAGATTATTTTATCATGCATGTTTTCAACAAACGATCAACTGATTTTGATTTCTTCGTTAACATTTTTATTTCAGGTCAAAGGTATGCAAGTAGCCCCAGCAGAATTAGAAAGTATTTTGCGATCACATCCAGCAGTCCAGGAAGCTGCTGTAGTTGGAATACCACATCAGTTCTACGGGGAAGCGCCAAAAGCTTTCATCATTAAGAAAAATGGTCAAAGTGCGTCCCCTGAGGAACTCCAAACCTTTGTAGCTGACAAAGTGGCAGCTTTCAAGAAAATAGAGGAGGTAGTTTTTGTAAACGACATACCAAAAACAAGTTCAGGGAAAATTTTAAGGAAAGAATTGAAGAAAATGTATGCATGAGAAGTTTAATTCATCTGTTTTATGGTGATATGCTTCCAGGAGTTCGGGGAATTTATTTGTATGAATGATTGAAACTGCGTAAATACGTAGTAATTAGTGACTACTCAATTTACACTAGAAATAGTGTGGTGGTTTCAAGGTTTTTGAATTTTAACAATAAAGTCAATGGAGTTATGACTTTTTGGGAATTATAGTTTATTCAGACAAAAAAAAATATTATTTCTTTATAACTATGCATTTGTACATAATTATCTTTACTTGTTTTAAACATGGTATTTTTCTAGTATTTTATAAATAATGGTGCTAAATTTATGTTTTTAACTGTCTACAAGATAATTCTTACAGTGGTAGAAAACTCACACACTTTTAAATTTTTAATTTTTATCTTTTAAAATATTTGATTAGCCTGGACTCGTGAAGCGTGTCTTTTAAATTGGATTCCTGTAGGAATACATCCTATTTAAATTAGTTGGGTTCTGAGCAATATAGTAATAAAAAGGGCTGATTTCATGAATAGAATAGTTGAAATTTTAGCTTCTCGTACAATTTCAAGTTAAGACAAGATTTGTCATGGCGACAATGCACGCGCTATATCAATAAAAATACATTTAATAATTTAAATTTTAGAAAATAATGGCATTTAACAATTTCGTCCATGAAGTGACATTAAAACCATTAATGCTACTTTAATCGAACATTTCAACAATTGTTTTTTGTCATATGTACTACTAATATTGCCAGTGTCGGATAAATTTCATTGTGTAAATATTTACAATAATATATTGTTTTATTTATTTTGAAATCGGATGTTTTATTCAATTTTTAATTGAGATTATATCATGTAAATCAGCATAGCTATAAGATCTTTTCATACAATAAAAGGTTGAAAGCAGAACTCAACCGAATCCATTTTCGCCTCGAAACAACATCGTATCCTTAGCTGCATTTTATTTATATAAAAGTATATTACGATATGGGTTGATTATTAGTTGTTTAGAGGGTTGAAAGATACAAAAAATTTAGGGATTCAGCAACACATGAACGACTTATTACATGGTCATTTCAAGTAAAAATATTTAGGACTTACAATGATTACCTAATATTAGACTATATTTTTCTATGTCAACCCCATGAAGAAAAATATAAAACAGAAAATCCAGACATAACATTAATATTTGTAAAAATAAAAAACT
>DWDV01001647.1:0-12786 GCA_018245615.1 Mimoniades ocyalus | reverse complement strand
TCGACCCGGGAATCGAACCCGGGACCTCCCGATCGGCAGTCGCACTTGCAACAAACACGACCAACGAGGCAGTCAAAGTCAGCGATGAAGTAAATTACTAATATAGTAAAATAATAATTGGGATATTTTGAAATCAGTAATCTCTGTCTTTCTAAATTACCTATCGTGTTTACATACAATAACAGTTTAGTAAATTTTTTGTGCCAGTTTGCAATCTATGTAAAAAAAACATAACATCACGCCGAAGAGGTAGGCGGAGAAGTGTAGCACACTGGATTGGTGAAGCTTGTTAAATCGTTTTTACTATAATATCAGATGTTGACTGCGTCCATTTTTTCCGATTTGTGCAACTTGCGTAATTGTGTAAAAGATAAAAATTGTTTTTGTTGTGAGTCAAACGTTAACATGTGTGTTTTGTCCTCAGCTCTTCGGAGTGGTCATGATCGGACTGGGTGTGGCAGTGCAGCTCAACTGGACGACGATCAAGGAGGGGCTGAAGGGCCACCTCTCGATAGCGCCTTGGGTGTTCATCATCATTGGTGCGGTGATGTTCGTGATTGCGTTCTTCGGCTGCTGCGGCGCGATACGCGAGAGCCACTGCATGGTGGTCACGGTGAGATGCCTTTACTTTAACAATACATTTTAAAATTCGAATTCTTAACTTACTTTTACAATAGATTTTAAATTTCCAGATAATTTCATACGAAAACATATTTTCAGTGTCGCAAATTAGCAAGTGAATGCCCCGTTGGTCCTAAGTTCGATACCCGGATCTGGCAAAGTATTATTGGGTTTTTATAATTTGAAATTCCCGGTAGTAGCTAGTAATAGTGTATGTTCTTGTAGGATTTTCACTAATAAAAAGAGCGTTCATAACGTGATTTACTTTTATTAAGAGAGCAATTTTAAACACGTACAATACAAGTGACACTTAGAAAAAACGAGAGTGCTGCCAGCATAGCTAGTGGCAAAAATTTAAAACTAATTAGGTTGCGTTCCATTTCTAACAGTTCTCCATCTGTATTTCGTAAGACGTAGGTACTACATAACTGGTGCAAATGCGAGTATCACGATTTTTTGCCTATCTCATCGAGGTTATACAAACGTGATGTTACATAAATAAGTAACCAATATATAAATACACATGAAACAGCAAAGAATCGCAATTGCTAATGACTCCAAAAAACGACGAGTGCAAGCGCCAGTACACAAACATTTTAGAAACTCGCTACGCAACGTGAAAGTATTTTCGAAACGCCGTACAACAATGTGCTGTGGTACTTTACAGGCCTCACGTGAATATTATTTGCTAATGCAAGAAGAACAGGGCCACTCTCTACTACAGTACATGACGAACAGTACGTTCTTAAGTTGACAGCAGTACTTACACTAGAAACATTAAATTATTTCTTAGGTTGACGACAGCTCATAAGGATTAGTATGTTCTTACTTTGGTAGACAACAGTACAAGGAAAGCAGTAGGTTGTTACATCGTAGACGTCACTGTTCATTATTCCTCCCTGTTATGGTAACTTATGGATTTCTAAATTTATGCTCTACATTTATGGACTTTGTAGATTCAATTGGAAGGTGACATTTTTTCCAACAGTTCTTTGATATACTTAAATATACTTCTCGTGTAGAACAGAAGAAAGGTCGTGGTAAAAACATATATGTCACAAGAGGATTTACGTGTTCACATTGATTTACTGTTCCTATTGTATTCCTAAACGAAGAAAGCTGTATCGCCCTACTGACTCCTATACATGCGTACCACATTCGGTACACGTGTTTGCGCAGGCAATTTGAGATGTTTGTATTCGTAATAGTCGGCCGCTGAGGGCTAAAATAGTCTGCGCTAAAAACTCCGCAAGCTGCTGACCCTTCTCTATCGACAAACGCATTCACACGTACATTGAATGGGTTGTTTTATTTGTTGTATATATCGTACATTTCTCTAGTAATTGAGTATTTCTGTCATTGTGTCTTTAATGATAAAGAAAGCCACGAGATTTTTTAAACTTATGACTGCGTAGTAATTGTCAGATGGCAGAAGTCTTCGGCAGCGGCGTGCGTGTGTAGAGTGATGATGACTCTTTGTTAGCTTCATACCCCGTGAGAGAATCCGGGATGACCATACTATAATGTTTTTAATAATAGTAGTAATTGTTTTACTGTCAGCCTCGTCGTTCGTGTTAGTTTATTTGTATATTTGCCCGCCGATCGAGAGGTTCCGGGTTAAAATCCCGTGTCGGGCACTATTGGATTTTTCTAATTTTGATTTTCTAGCAATGGCTCGGAGTCTGGATTTGGGCCCGGAAATAGCCCACTAACTATTCCATAATGTGAAGTAAACGTAACTGGTGAAACGTGGGAGTGTGCTACAATTCTCTGCCTATCTCTTCGGTATTTACAGGCGTGATGCTCTATCTGTGTCTCTCTGTTTTCAGTATGCAATCTTCTTGCTGGTGATCATCATCGTGCAAGTGGTGATCGCGGTACTGATGTTCACGTACGCGGAAACGATCAGGGAGGCACTCGTCAAGTCGGTGGAGGCGTTGTACGACGAGCGCTCGCGCGACAAGGTCTCTGAGGAAGTGTTCTCCAACATCGAGGTTCAGGTACGCTGAGTAAACTGATTAGAAGATTTAGTTGCAAGGAAATCTTGTCTTAAAATCTAGCGTTTATTCCAATCAATAACATTATAATGCAATAAAATTGTGGTAAAGTAAAAAAAATCTGATTCAATAATACGTAATAGTTTCATTATAAGAGAAACAATTGAAACCACATGACTGCCTCGTTGCACTAGTGGTTGCAAGCGAGATGATTACTAAGCAAGAAATCCTAGGTGCGATATCTGGGCCGGGCAAAATGTTATTGGGTTTTTCTGACTCAAAAAGTCTAGTCGGAGTCATGAATTGTGTCCTGTTTATGGAAATAGGCTCACTCCCTGTTCTATTGTGGGACGTAGAACATTACAGTTGAATTGTCGGAATGTAATACACTCCGACAGGCGTAGATGCAGGAGAAAATCAATTGTAAGATTTTAGAGACTAACTACAAACAATATTATTATTTTCATAGTATAATTTCGTATTACTCATAGTTCGAGTGCTGCGGCAAGAACAGTCCGCTCGACTACGTGTCGGTGGCGCCGCCCAAGTCGTGCTGCACGTCGCTGAGCGCCATCGGCAACGCGCTCAACACGTGCACCATCGCCGACGCGAACAGCACCGGCTGCGCGCCGCGCATGGGCGCGCTCTACGACAAGTGGAACAAGGTCATCGCCGGAGTCGCTATCGGCGTCGCTTGCATCGAGGTAAGCTCTTTCTTGGAGTTTCTATATAAATTACCATCGCTACAATGTAAAATATATGAAAATATCAAGGTATGAAATTATCAATATATTTAACCACATTTGTTCTGTTTTTAGGTGGTCGGAGTTCTCTTGGCGTTATGCGTCGCCAATTCCATTAGAAACATGCAGAGATGGTCACGCTACTAATAGGTATTTTCTGGTATCTATGAACACAATTTTTTGTTTTACTTATTAATGGTTGCTTGCGGGCGCGGGCTGTGTTCATTGCATGGTGGCGATGGTACATTTTCTCGTAGAAATACCTGTTTTGAATTACACTTGATTTATATTGTTTCTTCGGCAATGTATTGTTTGAATCTATTCCATATTTTTGGTTTTGTTTTTTTTCATGTTTAATTTGTTTTATTAATTATGAACATGTCGATTCGTTCAGAAAATAGTGTGATAAGCCCGTTTTTATTTATGACCAATAAACAAAAAGAATTCTGCTGCTATTTGCTATTTTTGATATAACGATTCGTTTATTTATGAGATTACTGCCTTTAGTTTTGAATTATTTACGATTTATTTGGATTCGGATAAGCTATTGCTTTGCTTTTGTTAAACTTTTATATCTTGGTGAGTATATCACAGCGAGCAATTGACATAATGATCTTTTTTATGATCATACATGTCATGATTAATCACCTTCTTATCTAATTGGTAAACAAATTTAAAAATAATTTACCTACCGATTACGAAATACTTTTCAATAATGTAACAACGGCCTAATATATTTGGTCATTAGTTTATAATTATTATTTGATTGCTGATGCTCAATTTATTCTTGACATCTTGCATCATCGATCATTTTGTTGTTCTTTCTTGTCGTTTGTCTCTTGTTGTCTTGTCTGTCATTCCTCTTGGTCACGTATCCCCTTTCAGAATGAGACTGGATGAAATAAGTGTATCAGTGCGACTTGGTACATTTCTTACGCCTTGATAACATTATGAACAACTAATATGTGTCTGGTTTTCTCACTATGATTTCCTTCATTGTTATAGTTTCATATTTGCAATGAATTATTAATGGAAAAATGTCTAATCCGTTAGTTTAACTATATACAGATTTAATTTTGACCAATTATTACCAATACATGACATAGTTAATATTATGTACACCATGCGCTTTCATATAAAAGATTCCAGAGCATTCGATATTATCTATCGCAGGCACTCAAACAATAAAACATGTTTCGTATGAATAAGTGGCGTTCCGCTAACTACTTACCCAACGTTTATTTCATTAACAATACATTTCATCATTTCATCATACATTTCATCATTTCATCATTTGCGTTGGTAACCTAAACTTTAATAATCTGTTTATGTTAATGATAACTCATATGCGTTTGGCAGAGTTTATTAGTTTGCCGAAACTCGAACATATACAGATAGTTAGCATTACATTACATTGTAGCTTGTCTTATAGGTAAATCTAGTCCTTGGTTATCCTCATCTCGGGGTCTACAACCGCATCTATTAGCATCTCGGCGTCATTTTCAGGTGAACTGCCACTGGCTCGAATCCAGAGCGGATATTTTGGTTCATTTACCTACATTAGAAATGTCACTGACATTACTGTTAGAACTGGCCGGTTTACTGTTCGATTGTGGGTTATTTTTGAGTTTTTGTTCATCATTTTGTGGTATGTTATTGGTTTTTTTTTTTTGATATTTTTTTATCATTTTGTAACGTGCAATTTTTCTTCGTGGTATTATGCTGTTTTATGGTGAAGATTTTAATATGTTGTTAAGATGTTGCAGATACCACTATCTTAAATTGTTGGCTGAACAATCCAATTACTGGATTTATTTTTTTAGTGGATTTTAATTTCTCGTCTCACTTATCGTTTGGTGATTCATATTTTAAGATTGGTATAAAAATATTGCTATTTTAACCTATAGATCACATGTTGCTACGGTACTGTTTAATTTTATCTACATTATCTACATTAATTGTTAATTAATCTTCTATCTACATTAATTGTTAATTAATTAATAATTAATCTACATATTTATTTATTTACATATTAAGTGCACCGCGGAAACTGCGTAGTCATATAAATATTCTAGCGGAAGGTCTTATTATGACTTAGAAATAATAACTTTAATGCTTCACTTTCTAAATTTGAATCCTTGCAATTTTCTTTTACATTATTTTGTTAACGTACTATTATTGCTGTGATTGATATTGTTATTATATTATTAATTAGTGGGAAAAATATTTACCGCATGACTTATTTTATTTAGTCAGCTCATATTATGATTAACTCAGCTCACTGCAGTAGGTACTATAAGGTATTTTTTCAAACTTTAATCATTGTTTTCGTATTCATTATTATTAAATAATAGGAACTTGTAAGATATTTGTAAAATAATGTTATTTGTTTCAGAGTAGCAGGAGTCGAGAGAAAACATGTGTTTTTTTCCATGAAACGACCACCATAAGAGCGACTACATTCGAAGCCCCAGATGACGCTCTCTCCAACCGTTAACCTTACCAAAGTATTAATTTTAATGTTAAGAGTTTTAAACTAGTGACTGGCCCGTTGGTGCAGTAGTTAGTGAAGCTGACTGTTGCGCTGGGGGACGTGAGTTCGATTCCCACTCAGAATAAATATTTGTGTGATGAGCACAAGCATTTGTACTATAGTGATAGCTTAGTGATCTGAAATTAGAGTTCTCACTCCAGGAGCTCGGGATCAAATCCTAGCGCGCACGTCTTTACAAAATGTGCGTTTTAAGATTAAACATCACTTCCTATAAAGGTGAAGGAAAACATCGTGAGGAAACCTGTATACCTTAGAGTTCTCAAATAATTCTCAAAAAATAATTGTTCTCTAAAGCCTGTGAAACTGTCAACTTGCAGTTGGCCAGCGTGGCAGACTATGACCATAACCCTCTCACTCTGTAAGGAGACCCATGTTCCAGCAATGAAACGATAAAAGGGTCGGAAAAAAATTGTCATGTGTCTGGGTGACAAAAATAACTACACAACTATATATTTGTATGTATGTATATAGTTTATTAGCCGTCTGGTTGCCATGCGACAAGCTCCTGTGATGTTTACTTTGGGATCAGATGGCCGTGTGTGATGTTTCAGGATTGTTATTATTATTATTACTATCGTATATCTAAAATTATATCTAAACTGTAGCTCTGGAATAACTGGCCATATCTTCTAGGTCACCCAGTCTTGACCACAAGTTAAATGTGCAGTAATCAAGCAATAAAAGTTTTACTTGGCGTCAAACAAGAAATGAAATATTGTTACAAACTAAAGCTTTAACTTATTAACTTCGAGTAATTGTAAATTACCGGTGCTGGATTTAGTATGTATGTAGTTATAAGACATCAATGTTCTATAAGCGAATTCACTTATTAAGGATACATTTCCTAATACATAGGGGGAGTCAGCAGTCATTTACAAAGCCCCGTGAAGCGAACGGGCTTAAGCTGGTATTACTATATTTAGACCTAAATGTGCTGTATCCTAAAACCTAGATTTTATAAATGTAACGTAGATGCCCTTAGTTGGTTATGTGATTGTCTTAATATACCTAAGCGTTTTCTAAACACGATTACGGGTAAAATATATTACTTATAGAGTTCAGATATTTTATAATATTTTTTATTAAGTTTAATAAACTATCGAACTAAATGCATTTTTTTTTCTTAACTGCCCTTAAATTGTTTTTATCGTTATATCTATCTGCAATAGCTTTAAATATAGATCACCTGTCACAAAAATCCTAGTCTATGGCTTGTATATTTGGATATTACGGAAACATCACCTTTGTGTTTCATAGACAGATGTAATGAGAGACATGTTACAATATTTATGGTTTTGATTATTCTAGTCGGCGGTCAGCGGCGGCGATTAACGACGATAACACATAGTTTACTGCCAAGACAGTGCATAATATACAATAAATAATTAAAGACAGTCGAAGGCACGTTTAATGGCAAAAGGGCTCAGCTTCGTTACCGCGGGATAGAGTTGCCGGGCAGCACTGGTTTACAGTTGTACCCCACTCCGTGAATCATATCTCTGAATCAGTCTATGTATCAGATGTATAATTTATGAGGTATTTCACCAAAAAAATCATTGGTAAGAATTTTTCAACGACGATTATTCTCAAACGAATGAATCGATTTAAATAGGTAATTGTGTGTGGTCGATGCAGTCTTTTCCAGGCATGAAAAAGATTCTAGGCTTAACATCGATCACATAAATAATTTAGAAGGAATTTGAAATAAAAGGTTACAAACGCAAATGACGATTACAATTAAAAACAGCTTCTGAATTTATTGGGAAGCTTGAAATGTCATACGATCACACATCGTTATATTTACCAAAGGCGTTACCGGTCTTTTATCATTAATAACCTCCCTTCTACTGACGTCTGAACGTAATTCCCGTGTTTATTAGAGATAACAGAATTCTGCGCTAGGTCTGCTATGTGCTGAGTAAGTCATTACCACATAGTATTTTATTAGTAAGCCGAATGACGTCTCATTTGACGTGGTATTTCCTCTTCGTCATGTTAAATTCATCACCGTTCTAATAGGGTTTGGAGATTGTTGTTGTTGTGTGTTGTTTGTTTGGAGTTGGACTGTGGCGATATGTACTAAACGAGGATTTATTACCAGTAATACTGATAAAATACTCAAAAGCAAGTGATCTTCAAATGTCAGTAAACCCCTGAACGTGACCTTTCTCTCTGAGACTTAATTATAGAAAAAAGTTTTCTCTTCCATACGAAATCTGCAATGTGATAACTGATGACCAAATGTTGATCGACATTCTTTTGACGACACACAATCTAGATAAAAGAGCAGATGCTGTGAAAGGTGAACAAAGAGTGAGCCTGTATGAACTAATATTTGTGCAAAAAATATAAAGAACAATTCAGTGTGTTATATAGATTAAAAATATCTTTTTTTGATCCATAAGCGTCGAAGAGGTCGCTAGCGGAACGGTAGTTATTCATACTGATGATGTTACATTGTTTGCGTGCCGGTGATAATTGTGAGTCACATCGCGGCACAAAAGGATTGCAAGGTTGGCTGCTTACGGTCCACCTACGTACAATATGTGATGAACAATGTGTCTATTTGTTTATATTTGTGGACGTGGTGTGATTACTGACATGTAGGGTAAACTGTGATGGCCCTGACAATGTTAACGCAAGAATGTTGTGACTGCAAGTTCCATATAGAACAAGTACCTACCTACTACATTTATGACGTCACTTTATTTATGCAAAAGTTTATTTAAGCACTGTTTGTCATCGATTCGTTTTGTAATTATAATATTATAATCGGCTTTTACGAGAAACCATTTTGTTACATTATTTCAATATTTGCTTTACTCATGGATATCTGGAACAATAATTAATGATAAAAGAATCTTTAATATGAGCAGTTAATAAAATTCACACGAAATATTTCTAAACATACATAATAATATGACGACACATTAAGCAGAGTTTCAAGCCACATTGGAGCAAGTAAATTAGTGCGCAAAAATATTGTTGATTTCCATTTTCAAGCGCAAAATTCAGAACAAAACGAAAAAATTGATCGAGTGCAATGATATGTGAAAATCTCGTTTTGGGATGTGGAAAAATAAATTGGAGCCGTCAATCAAACTGCTCATCGAAATTAATCTTTACGGTATTGACGATGCTATTAATGCGAATCTGGTTCCAGTGAACAAGCTAGAACTCAGACCTCCAATTGAATTTCAACAACTTTTTATTTAGTTATTTGAAAAATCAAGGTTCCTCGTTGATGTAGGTTGTAGGTTGACGTACGAGTACGTTGATGAATAGGATTATCGTTGATTTTTAGCAAACGTGATATAACTATATTTCTCTACTCTTATGAAAAATCTTATTAATATACATATGAATTTATATCCATTATAGAATTCTCATTATTATTATTCTTATGATATATAATTCTTCTTATATACAATTCTTATTCTACTATAGAATTCAAAGTCCAAAATCAATGACAAAATTGTAACCGATGTAATCATAACATTTTGTGAATCCAACTTTACTTTTCGCGGTGACGTAAGAGCTATTCATCTCAATGCCCCTCTTTATCTGCCAGTTACACTACATAATGAGGTCGGAAAACAAGGAAGTAATTTAGAAATGCCCTCACAAAAACCGACGTTAAGTAAATAAGGTCATGGCATTTTTATAATAGTACTGTTACGTTTACTAGTACTGTTTACGAAATACAATCATTGTATATATTTCTGGTGTGCTAACCGGGGGTATAGTAGAAAACTTAATGGAGTATATTTTGGGGCTGGTTTTGACAAACTTAAGATTCCCCGTAGTAACACGGGGTCCGGATTTATGACTGGTGTGATGTATAGCGTGACTGGTACATCGTGAGAGTGTACTAAACTCTATTGTCGGGGTACTCCTCCGAAGGGGTAACTTTCGGAGAAATACAGGTGTGATCTTATGGTGCTACGTCTCCCTAAAAAGCACCTGAATCTCCGAATTAGTTTCTTAATTTGTAGTAACAGAAGACACTTTGGCTTTCCTCATAATTCTACTTCTTCTAATAATACTGCTAATCATAGTTCCGGAGCCATTTTAATGATGTATATACCAACTACTAAGAGCATGAAACATTTCGGCATACCTTAGGTATGGGAGGAGAGTTTAAATAATGAAAATATTAATTCGATAGGATTACAATTCCAACAATTTGAAAAAAATCAAATATGTACTTGTATACATATAGGTACAAGACTTTATTTAGAAACTTATTTATATGTATACAAGCTTTACCTAATTTGGAATCTGACTGCCATATGATCTAATGAATAAAACAAATATAAATGCCTGACGAACATTTATAACTTCAAGTTAGAAAACACATTGATTTGACGACTCACTTACTGCGCATAGACAAGACGAATTCGGACAAGGAAGCCGTTTTCTGATTCATTTGTTTAGTCTGCGACACCCGGAAGTCATTGAGCATAGCAGTGTGGTGACACAGTCCAGTAGAAACAAACAATCGGCACTTGTTCTTGTTAAATTAGAATGTGTATTAAGACCGCGTCATAACACGTCACGGACGTGACAACCAATTACAGGTACAGGCAAATACAAAAGTGTTAAAGTGACAAAGCACTAAAATTTCTTCTTGCACAAGTAACAGAAGTGACAGTTGATTTCAATCGTTAAAGGACCGCAATATATTAAGTACTTTAATCCCTATCTTCTATTTACATATGCCGCTGTTGGATATTTTTTACATGAAGAGCGAGGCAGATGAACAAAGCGCAGTCACGAGTATCTACTACTTTTAATTGACTTGTGCAACCTACATCCAAAATCCTGTTTGAATAGGACTTTATATGTCTTTTGATCCAATCATTACAAGTCTCACAGTCCCAACTCCTACACTTCTGTCCCCTAATTGACTGTAAATTAATAATTTTGACGATGAATTATTAACGGGTTGATGCTTTTCATATAAACCATAGGTTTTTTGGGAAGAATATTTTTTTAAAGCAGTGAGTTTGAAGACCTGCAATTAGAGAACCACCAAAATGGATGCAATATGAACTCGAAACCGAAATCTTCAGTTTAGTGTAGTCTCTTCATCTCCTAGTAATTCGGTATTACACGATCGAACTACATTTCATATTATCATTATCATGAACTTTTTAATCGTTGCCCTTTTGGAAACTGGTCTCTTGTTAGAATGCGAAGGGCTGAAAGCATAGTCTGCTATGCTGGTCAATTATATATTAGCTGGGTACCTACACATTGCTCGGTAAAACGATAAATTTATCTAAACGGCGAAAAAAGTCACAGTCAGATGTAATTCACGAAATGAAGGTCACTGAATTTGGTACAGTATTTTTTTGTGTCATTTGTGCGAAGCGTTAGCCATGTTGAAGCTGCCTCCGACGGATTATGGATTTGCGGCCACTATTGGCGAATTTCTACAGTTTATTACAAATAAAACGAATAACAGATGATTTAAAATTGTTAATATTTGTGCCCGGTGTATGTAAATAGACTCACCATATTTTTCATAGTGAGACGTAAACGTAACTGATGAAACGTGGGGGTGTACTACACTCCTCTCTGTCTACTTCAAGGGTTACCGACGTGACGTCACGTTTTGTCTATTACCGTATTTTTTGAATAAATATACCGTATGTATAATGGTATACAGTATAAATAAAGCAACTTTTCTCGTACTAGCCTATTAAACACTTGGACTCCAACCGCTATTTCTAAATTTAGCCACACAATAGCAAAAATGGCGACACGAATACACAACAGCTCCTGATATGAACGGGAAAATTTACAAAGACTTGTATAGCTTGATAACAATAATGAATTTTTTACATAGCATAAAGCTCACTACGCCATATTGACAACAATATATTTTGAAATAAGAACGACAATTCGATATTTGTAAAGTTCTAGTAGCGAACATACATACAAGCGATGAGAGGATCGGGAACAATGCGACATTGAAAAACGAGCGCGTAATATGAAAATTGGCGTAGAACAGAGGATGTAGAGTAACGATGCTCATTAAATGCAATATGCCCACCTGGTACTCCGTGTGGGAACAAATTGACGAACAGGACGACAGTGTCTATCCCCCTCTACACCGTACAGATGGAAAGGAAAGGCGAGATCGTATAGCTTTGACGGGGACATAGTTAATGTTTATAGTAGCAAGGATATATATTTACACGATCATCGGAAAGAGTTACGGTCTGGATTACATCCACATGGATTTTATGACAGCACAATCATAACATTATAATAATATTCGTATCCAGTACTAATGGTTTTTGGAAAATACAAACACGATCATCTGTGAACCAGAATTATGCAGAAGCTATGGTAGATATTCTTTGCTATAGTAAGCAGATTAGATTTCATTTAAATAATTTAACAATTAGACCGAGAACAAGCACTTACACTTATCACGCAAATATTTGTCCGTGGTGGGTATCGAACTTAAGACCTCCGACTCAGCAGCCAGCGTCTCTAACAACTAGTCCAGTAGCCACTGAATTAGTACGTGAATTATTAAAATGTATAAAATATTATGATGCTTGTAGCATTAACATATACTACATTCAGATTTAAAGTATTTTTAACTAATAAAATTATATTAAAATGTGACTAAGTCAAGATTTTGTAAGTTTTCAATGGTACCATGACTTTCCTCTTTGCTACAGATGGTTGTATATTATATTACATTCATTTTGATTTCACTATACATATTCATATTAAAAACGTAACTTCACGCCTATAATCCCCGAAGAGGTAGGCAGAAGAATGCAGAACACTCCCACGTTTCACCGGTTACGTTTACGTCCCACTATGGAATAGGTGGTGAGCCTATTGC
>DWDV01001646.1:0-12793 GCA_018245615.1 Mimoniades ocyalus | reverse complement strand
GTTATGATTGCGCCGTAGTAACGTTGCGATGGCGCAGCGCTCGTGTGACCGGCTATGCGTCAAAATATTTGCGTTGCAACGACGCAACGCAACGCAACGCGCCGTGGGAACCAGCTCTTAGGTACGATACCGCCGCCGGGGTGACAAGTAATGGAGCTCTTACGTCGAGGTGCCTGATGATCAATAATTATAGTTATGTGTTAAAAGAAATTGTTTGAATGTGTTTTTAAAAAAAGCGTAACATCACGCCTATTATTCCTTGAGACGTAGGCGGAGGAGCGTAGTACACTCCCATGTATTACCAATTACGTTTACTTCCCACCATGAAATAGGGGGAAGCCTATTGGCATACACGGGACACAAATATTAACTGAGAGCCACTACTAGATATTACAAGTTATAAAAATTCAATAGCAGCGAACCCCCGATTTGACTCCACGCTCTCCCGATCGGCATTCGCGCCCGCAACCCTTCGACTAAGGAGGCAGTAAATGTTTCTAAACAGCATATTGTGTTACATTATCAACGAAAGTCGCACTTCTCACAAAACTTTACCCGTTATACTAAATCATAGTTTTTGTTATACCATCAAGATAATAGATCATCCTTATGGATCTGATATGTTTCCTGTACATACAATAATCTCGCCATACACGTGCGCCAATTTCGGAGCCATCTGACTCCTCCATCAGATTATTACTACATTACATATCGTATATTGCGTTATTAAATATACGCAATATTTAATATTACCGATTAACGGTTATCGCATCGGTGGCGATAACAATTTTTGTATGTCGTCGTGGTAATACAAACGGGAGGGTCAACGACCTCGCGAGGGGTGGTGGCAGAGCGGCGCGTCCAGACCTGTCGTAAAATACTCTCTATTGACGAACACACCAAACGAACATCGTTTTTAACGCTCCACTGTTTTAAATTTATCTCAGTGTTAGTTATCTACTACTTCGATATTAGAATTTGGATTTGTAATTCGATTTATATAAATTATTTTGGACTGAAGCGAAATAATCTATTAGCTTAATACTCTTGTATGATTTTTTCTGAAGTTATTCCAAATTCCATTATAACAATACGTCATCATCATTATCATTAACACTTTTATGACCGTATCCTGCTAGCCACAGATCTTTTATTACGACATAGTTTAAGACCATGGTCTAACACGTTGCTTTAGCGGCTTGACCAGCATCACGTACTTCAAAGAACATCGTGCAGATGTGAAAGTTATAGATTTCTTCACGATGTATTCGTTCACCGTTATAGCGAATTTTACTCAATCTCGAGAACGCAAATTACTTCGCAGTTAGAGGCAATACTTGTAATCGTTTTAAAAAGTACACGCTCGCTATGTATGAATAAATTATTCTGTTCAATCTACAATTGTTCTACTATGATGCTACATATATTTCGCTACATCTTCGGCGACGTAATATTTATTCTAATACGGAGCCGTGGTGATATGAAACACATAGTTTTTATTAAATCGTAAATTTTTATTAATCCGATGTAAAAGATGTTAAGTCATATAAATACATGTACATAGATATTAATCACTAACAAATCTAATAATGATAATATAATTTTTATTACGTTGATTATTTGCTTCTCGTGTCTGCTTTGAATAAACGTACTGAAGAACTTTTATTACTCTTTTCATCGGTTATCGCTGCACTGCGTTCAATTAAGTCTGTCAATCAGTCGAATTATTATAGAATTAACCGACTACATATCTAGTCGTTAGTCAACTGGACCGCCATATGTACGGTAGAGTCAGAAAAAGCAGTCGAAAATACTAGTTCCCTTTGAACCGAGCCAACTCTGCCAATTTCCTAAAAATATAGGTCGGACCGAGCTCCGCGCGGAGCGGTTTGTTCTCGTTGAGGTTTCACGGATATTACGACGAGCCGATCTCTTGTATTTAGAATTAATATCCTTGAAAGCCCATCTAAAAAGATGCTTTCTCACACAATGCAGAAACAATTTAATATGTTAATAGATACAGAAAAGTCTATAGATATGGGTAATAAGGATTTATTTACGGATACCATTTCTCATTACGATAATAGATTCCATGTATTTATCTGTAGAGCGGTTTAATAATATAGATAGCACATACTTTATATAACATTACGCAGCATCACGCTTGTACTCCGCGAAGAGGTAGGCAGTGGAGTGTAATACACTCCCACGTTTCACCAGTTACATTTACGGAATATGGAATAGGTGGTGAGCATAGGCCCTCCCGATCGACAGTCGCACTTTACACGAACACGACCAACGGGGCAGTCGTATAACGTTACAATTTCTTTTTTACCGTATAAATGATCTTACAAATTAAAGTGACAAGTGAAGCGAGTAAGTTTCGCACAACACACAGTCGTCAATTAACATTAAACAAAGCAGTAAGCGGCCGAGTGTTTCGTGGAGTTGAACGCTCTAGTCGTGATGCGTATCGATAAAGCGTCTCAGCCGGTGCGACTTCTCCCTAAACGTCGCGCTAGGGTTGGCACTCGTGAGAAAATGAAAAAATTCATACATGTGCATAATAGTTTTGTTTTATTTATATGGGCCACCTGATGGTAAGTGGTCATCGTCGCCTACGAACATTTGCAACACTCGGCAAGACGAGATTGCATTGCTGCTTTAAAAGAAGCTCTCTGCGCCTTATCGACGGGTATGGTGATTATGTGAAGAATAATTTTTCCGACGTCCAGTGCACTTACAGAAATGTATTGTTACATACATAGATATCTTCACGCCAGGTCCCTTACGGGGAAGGCAGAAAGCATATAAATAAATAATAATAAATAAACACATAGTAGCAAATGTATTGTACTGCATAATATATACAGTTAAATTTATTTATTACGAAAATTATTAATAAAAACCTTGACTGCACACTGTTTAATTCAATAAAGTTAGGCTACCAACATTATAATTAGGTAATAAAATTAATGTATAATATACCGTCGGCACTACCGCTTACAGGCTCGTTGTTTCAAAATTCCCTTTCCCTCCGTATGCTCGACCGCGAACGGGATATTCGAATGATTTTAAACATAATGTTTTTATTTTACAAAATTAGTTTAATAATTGTATTGAAATTTGCTTACCTCTCTAAGCATTGATTATTATAATTTCTTTTTTATATTTCTCATCTACTATTGACAAAAGTATTGAGTGAATCAGTACTATAAACTGTACTAAGTTACCGTTGAACTCGATCGTCTTTTACGCATAACGTAAATACGTGTAACGGGCGTTTTTATTGTCCGCTCTGCCGACCCTACATGAAGGCTGCGGAGGTTCTCTGCGCGGTCAGCGACCCTGCGCTTCGTCCCCGTACTGTCATTTGATACAAAGAAACGGCCGATTAACATCTAATAGGTTTTTTTTACCTCTCACGTGACTATTATTTTTATTATTAATGTTATCACATACATACATAATTATGCAAATATTTCTTTAAATGTGATGCATACATAAAGCATTAATATACTATTTAGATGAATTATTCAGTTACAATAAAAAAAGAAATTATCTAAAGGTGAAATATTATTCTAGACGAATTCGAATAATATGACTTTAGAAAATATGCGGGTAGTTACAAATTATTTTCCTTTTCGTTACTAAACTATTATGTGAGGGCGGGTATTACTTTTAAATAACATGTATATTTGTATTCTTGGCCCCACCAGCTAATATTTAATTATTCTCGAGTTTCTAAATAAAACGCGGGACTACAGAAACCGTAAAAACAAATCCTTACGATTTGGCAATAAAATTCAACGGCACACATTCACACCAACTCAAACACAGCGCGTACCTTCCGCTTGTTTATAAAAACAAAAGAACGCAAACTTTACATAAAGCATCGCTAAAACATAAGCATTAACCCTTAGATCCCTGTTACACATAACAATAAAGTGTTCGAATGTATCAAGCCGCACATATCCACAGTGGCCGTATCGGGGTTTAAGGTGAGTGCCGGCGTGTGTCGGGACGTTGACCCAGTCGCGCAAGTGTGTCGCCGCCGCCCGCGATGTCCGTGTCACCACTTGTTCACATTCGATTCACAGCCGAACATGTACCACAATATGCATATGCATAGGCTAATAGTAACCAAATGATGATCCAATGATCAATAGTGGGCAGATATCACCACATCACCTATGATCACTATACGTATTCATTACGGACCAAATATGTCGCGTAAAGAGCTATATAAATTGTAATATAAAAGCTAGATCGCTAGTGCATGGATCGGTAAAAAAAAAGTAAGCGAATTGCAATTTTGACTTGAATATATTTTAATTACAATGATTATAGACAAAGACAAGAGTCGACTTTGATTGACATTTTTTTATTACGAATGTTAAAAAAAATGCTAAATCTTATTCACTAAAAGCACTAATTAATTCAGTATGCCGGCATTACGTAGTCGGCGTTCAGCAAAAATTACAGGGTTGTCGCGTTTTGTATTGAGGTGAGAAGTAATAGGAAAGAGAACGGACAGAGAAATAGTTATTATGAGTAAGTTGGTTAAAATGTCAGTTTCAGCAAAAAAAATTTTTGATAAAATGTTTTTATTAGACTAACATATTTTTACTAACGTATATAGGGAATCGGAATGGCAATACTTCTGCAGTAAAAACGCACACAGAGCAAAAAATCATTGAAATAATACTTAACATATCACTCAAATAAACAGCCATAGATAGATCCGAGATAAATATAAAAAACAAACAGCTGGATTCATGACATTTCAGTTACCAAATCGGAAAGGCCGCACCGACACCGATCACAAAGCAACCCTGCCTGCCACAAACCCATTTGTCAAGTTAGGGCCGCTCTAAACCTTTCATAAATTATCCTATTCATTAACTAAGTGACTGATAATAATTGTGAGTGATCTCGCGAAACTGGAACGCCGAAAATCATATTTTTTAATTAGACGAACGGTAATTGGGTTGCCGTCGTCCCGCTCGTGTAACAGTAGGGGAATTGGATGAGTACGGTGGGGATATTCCGGTTGTAAACCATTCCTGGCTAGTGTTGAAATGAATAAAAAAAAAAAAGAAAAACATAGACCTTTGTGGTTTCACGTTTTCAGTATAACGGCATGATGCACAGTTAATTTATGCATACTTATTAGAGATAAGTAAAGGACTTTTTGGATTTAGACTTTGTTTACAATGAATCAATGGTTATTAATACATACTTAGAAGTGGCGAGAACTTTCCATCTACACACACAAACAATTCCATCTCCTGCTTTATCAAACTAAAATATCAAACTTAATTTCATTACTAAATCATATGTATGACATATTATAAGTTAAATTAAGTGAGTGAGTGCATACATACATACATACATACGGGGCTGTATACGTAATACGTTACGACGCAAGCGTGAGGTGGCTTCGCGATATCCACAGAGCATACATTGAATAGAAATGGCACACGGTACCTGCTACTATTGCGAGTAGTCTCTAGCGATATGTCGAACGCAAACAACATTTTAATATCAACACTTTTCCTTGCACGCCAAAATAGTGAGATAAGTGGACGAATTATATTAACTGTCAAATACACTGTAACATCTTATTTTGCGAGTAAAGATTATGACAATTATCGTTCAGATGATTATGATTCCCACTGTTACCCGCGTGTCTCCTCTCAGTCTGAGAGGGACCAGTGCGTGTTGGAATACTTTACACGCCTTAATAATAATCTTCTCCATTCTGAAGATCTGTTATATGTACAGGTGGCATATAATTATGTAAAAACGTGTGTGGCAGAATTTGATCATAGGTCCCCTGGACGAGTAGGCTGAACTTTCACCTACTACACTAGCAGTATTTCAAGGCGTTTAAGTATACATAGATGTGATGTGATGACAGTTTAACAACGTGGGGTAGGCAAGCCAAACGCTACTCCCACGGCATAGTGACTAATTTTTTATAAGCGATCGCACTTTGACTTCATTACGCATAACTTTTTACTCTGTTACCATTAAGACAGCTATAAAAATAAAACCGACGTCAAAGGTCAACATTGGCTGAACACAATTGCTTTAATGGGTAATTTTATTTTGAGTTTACTTAAAAGTGTTTAACAGTCGTAAGGTTAATTTTATTCACAAAGGATGTTTCAATGAACAAAATTTACATAGGTACTGTTTTCTTTTGCGAATTTTGTACATGAAATACAAATAAAAAAGAGAGTGAGCAAGCGGCATAATTAAGAAGTTAATAATAATAATAATATCTCGGGATATCTCCACACATGGTCATCTGATCCCGAGGTAAGTGTCAAGAGAGCTTGTGGTATGGTAACCAGATGGCTGATAAACTACATATATACATACATATAAATATATACTTAAATAGATATTTTTTTCTTCACACCCAGACACAGAACAAATACTTGGGCTCATCACACAAATATTTATGGGAATCGAACCCACGACCCCCGGCGCAACAGTCAGGTTCACTAACCACTGCACCAACGGGTCAGTCAAATGTGCCTGGTGTATGGCAATAGACTCACCAGCTATTCCATTTTGAGACATGAACGTACTTGGTGAAACGTGGGAGTGTACTCCACTTCTCTACCTACCTCTTCAGCGGATTACAGGCGTGGCATTTTCAAGGCGATTTACATATTATTTTAATAATGGCAGATCAGTTTTATGAGTTTATACGGCTTAGAACGTTTTTAAAATTACTTTTTTAGTAAGAAAAATCACACGAATATATTAGATTAACACAATTAAAAAATTAACTGTAAATTAGAAAGTAAATTACAGAGTCCTACTATGGATAAGAATATGAAATAATATAAGCAAGTAATATGTTTCATACATACACACATATTGTCACGCCTATTTCCTATAGGGATATGCAGAGATTTAGGATTTTCACTTGCTACATACGGTCTGAGCGGATCTCTTTCGTCTCTAAATTCATTAAAGTCGTCATACATGTCATGTCTATTGAAGGAACTATTTGCCCGGCCCTTCGTTAAATTTGTCTCCGATTTGATCCAAGTATGTACGCCTAGGTCACATATGTCAAACATATATGAATATAAAATAAAGTTCAAATTCCTTTTTAATTGTATTGTCTGTTTTTGACTACAGCAACACAAAATACCACGAAAGAATGCTCCTCAAACATCTGTTATTCCTGTAAACAATAGTAAAACTTTGACATCGGACGTCACTCCAAACGCGACACATACTGCAAATGCCGATACTAAAAAAAATAGTACACTGGAAAAAACAATTACGACCAATTCAAAAGAGTTAAGTTGTGAACGACACCAAAAAGACAAACATGTAAAACAAGAGCAGGAGTCAAAGGAAAAATTAAAAAAAATTAAAAATAGTCTAAAAAATGATAGACATTCAAAAAAAGGTCGTGTAAAGTCTGCTTCAGAAATTTATTCAGGTTTTAATAATGATAATATAACTAACACATCTGTATGTAACTATAAAAACAAAAACATTATTACAACACCTAAAGTGAAGACTGATAATATTAAGAAGAGCAAACTATTAAAACCACCTACAAATAAATGTTCTGATTGCATATTATTGCCAGAGAAAAAAAGTTGTACATCTAAGAACAGTAAAAAAAAGGATATTGAAGAGTTTCAGAGAAAAAATAGTAGTAAGATGTCAGCAAGTGAATCTAAAGTCAATTGTACGCCAAATAGTCTAGATAAAGCTAAAAAAACTAACATTAAATCAGTGGTAATAAAGTCAACCAAAAGTGAAATAAACAATGATATAAAAGAGAAAAAAATACATAACAAACTCAAGAAGGAAACCTCAACACTGACATCAAGTTATTTTAGCGGAAATAACAAGAATAAATCAAAAGAACTACGAAATACGTCGACAGAGCCAATAAGAAGTCTGAAAAAGTATGATGTTAATGATTTAATTAAATCATCTTTAAGTAAAATAAACGATGGCACTAAACTGAATTCCAACAAAGTTTGTAATAAGAAGAAAACGCGTACAGTATCAAAAACACAACCATCAAAGGGAAAATCAGATTCTAGATCTAGCAGTACTAAACATAAGAAAATACAAAAATCACCTATGAAAAAGCACAACCATCAAAATTGTCATAGAAAAATCAAACTTGTTATCAATGTGATTTGTAATGATAAAAAATCACCACTTTATGAAATAAGTAAAAGCACCAATAGTAAAGATGGAAGCTCATTATCAAATGTTGAACTCGATTTCCTAAATGATTTTGATATTGATAAAATCGTGGAAAGCTTGGACGAATGTGATCCTATAACAAATAAATTAAATACTGAAAAACCATTAGAAACTGATAGTGGTTGTAATGTTAATACTAATAGTTATACTACTGGTAACGATAGCGCTCAATCTGATGCATTGGACTTAATAAAAATATTAAAAGGTGAAGAAGATGATGATTTAGTAAGGCAATCAATTGAAGATACCGAAGAATTACTTTTCGGGTATAATTTGGTTTATATATGCGATATAATTTTTATAAATTTGTATTTTACATATTCCTATTTGTTTTTTGAAAAATCTAATCTTATTTAAAATCATAATATTTTTTTCCAGAAATAATTTGAATGTCAATAATTACTATACGAAGCAATATCACGAGATAGAAAAAATGGAACATGGTTATAGTAACGTCTCAAAAGATGGATCAGCCGTGTCCGTCAAAATGCATGAGACTAAAAAGCAAGAAATATTAGTAGAGCCCGGACAATCTATGTTATTTAAACACACTAACGATTTTAAAAATTCAAAAGAAAATTCTAGTGATTTCATTGATTTTAATAGCAAATCGCGTTATGTACAAGACGTTTCTACTTCACTCAACAATAATATGGCGTTGCAACAAGTCAATACAGCGTTAATATCAACACATGTGGATGCAAAAGTAAGTAGTAAAGCTGAAACTTATCCTAATTCCACCAATAGCTCTTTACACCAAAACAATGTTGACAGCCCAAAAGAAAAATTGCCAAGAATAAAAGTAAGAAACATAGAAGAAATAAAACAGGATCACAGGCATGATTCCTTTTTAAGGAAACATACAGGATTTTTTTTTTCAAAAAAAATTATTGGTCACCTAGAAGATGATAAAAATAATAATACTAAAGGAAATAAAAATGGAACAAGGCCCAATCAGATTATTACAGAAGATTTGACAACTATAAAATTAGATGAAAATGCGATTCTGAATGAATATGAAAGTAAAGCTTACGAGGAACGTGTTATAGAAGCAGTGGAAAACTTAGAAAAATTTGATACTAAAAAGAACCCTGAATCTGCTACGCTTTATTATAAAGAACTAAATACCTTAAGAAAACATGAAAATCGTAAGCAAAAGGAAACAGAAAATAATATAGTGGGAGACAAAGAAAACCGTAAAAATCAAAACAAATATAAACGCAACGGCAATAAAAACGAATCAAAAGTTGATCATTTGACTTATTCGAATAGTAGGGAGAATAAAAACATAAGCAGCAATGACTTGAAGAATACTAAAAGCTATAAACATGTCAAAAGTGAAGTTAAAATATCTGTTCTATCAAATGTGGAATTATTTAATGATTCTGGAAAATCTACTAAACCAGTAATACACAATGAAAACACGAATAATCATAACTTACAGAAAGCCAGTCTTACAAACAAAAAATTTAATCCATCCATTATCGAACGTGAGCTTTATGCAGAGAACCACGATAATTATCAAAATATGGTCATTGTGATGCCAAATTACCTCGAAAACGAACAGAAAACTGTTATAAATCGTTCTTCCAATATAACTGAAGCTATAAATACTGATGTTGAATCGCTAAAACCTACTCGTGTTACACATTTTCAAAGTTGTCATGAAAAACCTAACATATCTACTATTGCTCAAACGAATACTAAACGACTTGATAAAACAGGCACTGTGCAAATTCGAATCAGAGATCAAAAGAAAACCGATGGTAAAGATGATTTTATACAAGAAACAATAAAACATAATGTAGTCCAAGATAATATCAAAGATAATGTGCTACAAAAAAAAATAAAAGACGATGTAGTGCAAGAAAAAAATCAAGATATTGTTATGGAAGAAAAATTAAAAGATAAGGTAGTGCAGGAAAAAATAAAACATTATGTAGTGCAAGAAAATATAAAAGATAATGTAGGACAAGAAAAAATAAGAGATAATGTAGTGCAAGAAAATAGAAAGAATAATGTAGAACAAGAAAAATTAACAGATAATGTATTACAAGAAAATACAAAAGACTGTGTAGTGCATGAAAATATAAAAGATAATGTAAGACAAGAAAAAATAAAAGCTAATGTAGTGCAAGAAAATATAAAAAATAATGTTCAAGAAAAATTAAGAGATAATGTAGTACAAAAAATAATAAACAGACCGCGTATATCAGTTCAAAAAACAACTATCAATAAAGAAGAAAATAATGCTGGTGATAATTTAAAAAAAGAGTCCTTAAGTAATCATAGACAGAAGGCACTAATTGACCAAAAACGTAGTTCCGGTGTATTCCGTGAAGGCGAAGTGTTGCCAACAAAGGTCGACGCAAACACTATCGAGAAAATAGAAGAAAAATTGTTTACGTGCACAAGCATAAAATATTCTATAAATCTATTAATTCGTAATGGAAAATTTTCAACGATTTTCAAATGTAAACATCCCTGCGGAAAAAATTATGCCGTCAAAATGTTAAAAGAGTAAAGTATCTTCTTTTTGTACATTATCATTGAATGCATTTCCAAGAAACATGTATAAAAATAACGTTTTTCCTTTTTTAGAAATAAAACAACTATGGATGAAAACAAGAAGCAAATGCTATATTCCCTACAATATCACATGCCTAGAAATAACTTATTCACTGTTTACATGGTGAACGCTTTCGTATCGGCGGAGAAATGGTACCTTTTAATGGAGTACTATCCGACGAATTTGAAGAAAGTATTGGAAGAAATTAACATGCCTCTCGACATAGAACTCATCCAAAACTTTGCCAGACAATTAGTGACGGCCGTAATGTTTTTGAAAAATAACAACATGGTGCATTTAGGTAAAATCATTTGTATGCTACTTATACCAAAAATCAATATGATTTTTCTTTGATATCTCACTCGATTGGCAAAAGTCCTCAAGAAATAAAATACTTGGATGAAGAAGAACTTAAAATTTAATGATATATTTTTTTCAGATATTAAACCGGCACACATTTTAATGAACGGCTCCATTAATATGCTGAAATTGTGTGGTTTTGATCATCTCTGCTATATAGATAGAATGAAGGTTCTGCCCAACGTGGGCAAGGCGAGCTATCGGGCGCCAGAAGTGATCCTTGGATTCCCGGCCGACTTCGGTGTGGACGTGTGGGCAACGGGATTGATACTGTACGAAATGGCGGCAAACAGGAGCCTATTCCCGGGCGTGTTCAACAATGACATTCTATATAAACACATGTGCACACTGGGGTGTATTCCGTACGACATGCTTAAAAAGTCGCGTTACCGTAAAACCCACTTCATTGGCACAAAGTTCATGAAAAAGAGCGGCTTTAAGGGCAAGGTGAGCGGTGATTCTGAATATATTTCAACCATTATTGTATATAGCATAAATGTGGAAGTCGCGCGTCAGATCTGTAAGCATAGAGTTCTTTATCACGCGTGTACCCCGCAAGATACTAGGGGTGATGATATAATAATGATTGTATATTAACCAGTGCATCATGTTATTTCAAACTGGCATGTACGCACCAACATATATGATGAACCGTACAATGTCTGTTTCAGAACATTGATATAATCGAGACGATCCCAAGGAGCAACAAGTTAGATGTGTCGATATACGACGCGTACGAGGCGCACTGGCTCCACCTGCGGAGCCGCGCTCAGAACGTCTGTGATATGAAGAAACTCAACGTTTTCGTGGGTCTGCTGCGAAAGATGTTGGTGATACATCCGAAGCACAGATTACCCATAGAGTACGTTTACGGGAATCCATTCATTTACGACGGATACGAGTATCAAAATTGGTAATAAATGTTGCATTATGTTTTAACGTTGTCACCACACACGGAGCTATAATATGTATCACAATAAGGTATATGATAAAATATTTATAATACATTTTCTAAATGCCCTGAGTGACCGCACAAGCTGCTCTAATGTATACCTCAATTTTGTCATTAAAATATGAGAAAAGATATAGCGCGAGACAATCTCTGTATAGCGAAGTATAGTGACAACGTTTAGCGAGACGTTATTGCGCAGACAATGAATGCAAACATAATATTGTAACGTGACCATTATTTGTAGTAATTCGCAATAATATAATATTATAGCTCAATATAGCAATATATTATAGCTCCATCTGTGACGACCTCCACGCTATTGAAATTTAAATGTAACATTCAAATGACAATTTATTTTTTGTCTGTTATGTGAGTTAATTGCGTTATATGTATAAGAAAAAAATTACTTTAGTTGAATATTTAAGACTATAGAAAAGTTGCTGACTTAGATTTTATGTAGTTAATTTCAAGTTACGGTAATTAGAGAGCCGTGCTTTTCTTTATTTTTTGTAAGAAAATATAATATATTTTGATTTAGTTTTTCGATTTCGGTTATGTTTATTTTTAATCCCATTTAGTACCAGAGCCCACGACCAAAACCATGTATCATAGCAATACGGCCAAAACTGTATAAAATCGTTAGATTATAT